>VURO01047639.1:0-13958 GCA_015108175.1 Pelvicachromis taeniatus | reverse complement strand
CTGTTCAGACAAAACAGACACATTCAGTTTAGACAAAACCACAAAGAGAGCACCTCTACACACACGCACGCACGCACACACACACACACACACACACACACACACACACACACACACACACACACACACACACACACACACACACACACATAGTCGTTTTAACAACAAAGACTGAGACTGTGCCATGCTGCTGCAGAGGGGGCAGTGCCACGTTGGCTAAGCCCAGGGGGCAACTGCTATCTCGTGCCAACACTTCACACACACACACACACACACACACACACACACACACACACACTTAACATATCAGTATTCCAGCATCGTTGCAGTCGACTCCTCCGCCTGCTTTGTGTGGCTTCATGTTCGACACCCTGCGCACATTTTCTATAGACACCACATTAAGAATCTTTCTTTCTGATACGAATCAAACACACCTGAGCGGAAACATTTCTTTTTTGAGGGAAAGCTTCCCGTAACCCAAAAGTAAAGAACCCTAAGTGTTTGTTTTAAATAATAAGTTGCTGGTTATTTCCATCTGACATGTTAACATAATGTGTGTTATGTGAGTGTTTTGTTACTCAGAACATCATGAAATAAGTAGGATTATTGTTCTTAGCATCATGTATCTGTTGGCTATTCAATTAACTGTAAACAGACATCGCGAGGAGGTCTGACATGCAGACAGCACTTTACAGAGATTATCCTGCTTTAACCTAACCGAGACCATCTAATCTCTGCAGTTTTAGTCTTCCTATGGATTAACATGTACTCTCCTGCTCTCTTTTGTCTTTTATCTACCACACTACAATTTATCAACTTGCCTGTGTACAACTTTTTTTTTTAACATCTTGCAGATTTAATCTAAAGAATGCCCACTTAAAGAGGGACACAAAGTGCACCTATATACCCGGTTTAAGGTCAAATAAACCCTTTCACATTCTAAGGACACAAAGTGGACAAAACACTGACCTTAACTAAGGACACTTAAAAAAGATGGATATCCAGGCATCTTACTGTGACACACAGGTAAGTTTCAAGTGGGGGATTTGCAGAAAGTAGCAACTCCCTCACACAGCCTGTGATGGTAGATCCCAGTTCATCGCGGATCATCTTTGTTATGCAATCGCCACGAGAAAGATTTCATATTACAATGATAGGGAAATTATTAAAAAGTGCTTTATAAGTAAATACAGGTAATATTAACAATTTAGAGACTAGTGACTTCTACGCAACGTATAGCAATAAAATAAGAATGTAAAATTTCGCTTTTAAAAAAAAAGGTCACAATAATGAGCACGAATGCGTTTTAGTTAACTGTAAGAAAAATGTTTATATATACTACAAAGCTTTACAAATATAATAACTGTTGCCATCATTTACTTATTCCTGAGGGTAACTTAACAAAATATGACATTTTGCCATTAGTTGATCACTAATTACAGGTGTGTTCACCTCCACGCCTTTAAGTGAGAAAGCGTCGAAAACTTGCAAATCATGAAAAATGAAGCCAAACAGTTTTCCTTCCGTCTGTCCTTCCTTTATAATATATTAGATCTTCTTTGAAGCCGCACAGATGCACACTTGTCAGCTTTTAAATAGTGGGAAAACTCATATTTTTGTTTTAAAATTGAGCTGCATCAGAACTAGGACAGTCCCCAGCAAACGCCTCAAGCTTACTTTTAAGATGTGAATTCACTTGTAACTGACTTAACCGATCGAGTCTGAAACCAATGATATCATCAACCAGTACAGACAAGACCAAAACCTGAACAAGCACGGAGGGGTTTCTTATATGGATGTAGACAACGGCCACATAATTACCACAAAAACCTCCAGAACAGAACGTGCAGATTAAACTGACATCATGTTGTTGAATATTGTTATTACACGGGCTGAAGACAATAACGAGCTGCTGCCGCCGCCACCAAGTGAAGAGCAAAATATCACTATTAGCTGTGTTCAGGTGCCAAACCGCAGATACTGTTATCTGTCAGTATCATCTCTCTCACACACACACACACACGGCGTGATAAGCTCCTGGTGAAGCTCTGACTTTACGTTTTCACAGGTGTACAGCAGCCGTCCCCAGAGGAAGTGTCTGCCTCTCTCTTTGTCTGTGACACACACTTCATCATGTTCAAGTCATTTAGATTTAGTGACTTACAACCCTCCAAAACAAGGCTGACAAATTACAGGCTAAAGTTAAAGACGGAGTTGGAAGAATTGTTTTTTTTTTTCTTTCTTTCATGCATTAAAGATATTGTTAGACTTGTTTCTTCTTGGTTTAACGCCAGTGCAGGTGTAATGCTGCCGCCCACAGACCACCATTCAACCAGATCAAAGATCAAACAAGTAAAAGTTGCACAAAATTTAGACATGGAACTGAAAAAAAAATTATGTAAAAGTGGGATAAAAGATTCCTTCGGCAACTTTATTCTGATAAAAAAATAAAAATAATTCATGGTCCCTGCAAAATGTTCTCATCTTTCAGGATATGAAGTCTTCCACGAGTTTGTCAGAAGTCATGGAGAAAAATGGGGCTTTGGAAATCATCTGAGAAGTTAGTTTTAAAGTTATTCAGTGATCAACATCTGCATGTTAGTTGGTGCAGACTTTTGCACCATGGCCTCACAGCGAGGCCTCACCAGTTAGTCGTGGGAGCGGACATGACATAGATAAAACTTTGAGTGGTTAGTAAAACTAGAAAAGTGCTGTGAAAACGTCAATGCATTTCCAACCATAGTAGGATGACCAGATCCACTAAACCTCATATATTTTCATTTTAAACCATTGCTAACGTCTACTAACTACAGTAGCTACTTTGTGTAGTGATCTCTTGGGTTTCTGTGGGGATTCATCTACACTGTAACTAGTTTCTGTGAGTGACACTCCTCTTTTCTAGATCAAAATGGGAAACTCTAAAATCACCTTCCACCAGTTTCACCCAAACCTGTGCAGTTTGTGCCCTCGTTGTGACTTTTATTTTTTATTTAAAAAAACTGAAAAAAGGCAGACATAAAAAAAAAAAATTAAAAAAAAGTTGACTTTTCTAAACTACAGCCAATCAAAATCTGGGACACTGTTTCAATATGTGGAGATTACACTTAAAGAGGCACACTAGCCCACCATACATATAAATGAATAAACAACAAACATCAGTGGACACTAAATGAACCAAAGAATTTCTGTAAGATTACATTTAGACAACTTCACACCAGAGGTTCAGTGAAGTACATGTAATAATAAGTGAGGCACAGCTCCACTAACAAGTCCTTTATTGCCTCAGAGTGTACCAACCTCCACCAATAAGGTTAAAAAAAGTGTAGAAGTGCCTACAAATCTTCACCAAAAGAAAGTGTAAAGTTCTTCTAGTTCACTCCATTGTTTCCTTGCCTTCAACCTTTATCTCCCTCCATTCATATTTTGCTCTTTGCTTACATGCTTTCTTTCATTGCCTGGTTCTCCATTCATGTCACTCCGCATGCTTCCCTGTAACTTTCTGCATCAACACTGGCCTCTCTCTATTTTACTCTGTCATTCGAGCTCTCTCTGTATCTCTTGCTGCCTGTCTTCCTTTCATCTATCGCCATCTGCCTTCCTCCATCTCCATTTTCCTCCCTCTCTCCAACTCTTTTCTTGTCTCACCCTCTCTCTCTCTCTCTCTCACTAACCCGCCCCTCCCGCTCGTCTCACTAAAAACTTGGCAGTGATCCCCGTCGCGTTTTTTCTTCCTCTCTCGTTCTCTCTCTCTCTCTCACTCCACTACTCGTTTGGGGGATTGCGAATGAATGCGATCCAATCTAGACCTCGGCTAAGAGACATGAATTTTCATTAATTACAACCTTGTCAGCAAAAGCATTATGGGAGCTGAATATGAAAATGCTAATGAGGGGAGCTAATTTGCATATTTTTCTTTGTTGGAATGTCATTAATTATTACGTTTTATGATGATGAATGCAGCTGTCGATGGTTGGCCCTCCATGCCTAATTAGCTATCAGAAAATCCTCCGATCAAAAAAATGGATAGGGATCCCAAACTTTACTTTTCATTTTGCCCCTCTTTCGCTTCGTCGCCGTGTCACGCCATCCCTGTTATTTACTAACTGCTTTTATTATCTCTTACACTTCCTTTCACTAATGCACACTGTATTCCCTCATTCTCCCTGCTTCAGTATCATCCTGTTCTTTTGTCTTCATTTGCTCTTACTTTGAAGTATTTCTTGTTCCTCAACCACATTAACCTTCTTCTCCAAATCGTTCTTTATTTTTCCAGTCGCTTTGTATTTGTTAACAAAGGTCCGTTTTTCAGATCTCCTGCCATTTTGCTTGCCTTCACCTAGAACAGTTTTATTAATATTATTATTTTTTGTTTCAAATCCCAAGAATCTTTGATTCCTGGCTCTTTTCAATCTAGTCCTTCAATTGTGTACCTTTGACCTCTATCCTGCTATTTTACTGAGCTTCTTTAGCTCTAGTCCATTAGGGGTAGCTCCCAAACCTGAACACTGCACATTTACTCTAGTCACTATACCTTTACTCGTAAAGATAAAAGATAATGTTCACTATAATTAGCAGATCTAGCACAATTAATTCTGTCTTTTATCTTTGTGCATGTCTCCCTTACTTTTTAGCTTCAGTACAGACACCTACAGTACATAAGAGCCTTAGTCCTCTCACTGTATTAGTTTTATATCTGCATAGGTTTCAATCATGATAGTTTTGAGTGCTTGAAAAGAAGGCACTCTATCTGGTTCATGAAGACATTTCATCTCTTATCAAAGGAGCTTCTTCAGTTCAAAACTGAATCAGAAGGTCATCGTCCTTCAGTTCAAAACTGAAGAAGCACCTTGGATGAGACATGAAATGTCTTCACGAACCAAAAAACAGAAGTGCTACATTTATACAACTACAACAATGTGACCCGATCTCCTGTAGCCCCACTCAGGTTCCTTTTTCCCTGTTTTCTTTCAAATCCTTTAACCTAACATTATATTGACCCACCATCTGGGGGCAATGGCGGCTATAGCTCAGGAGATGGAACAGGTTGCCCATTAATCAGAAGGTCAGTGGTTTGATCCCTGGCCCTCCTGGTTTGCATGCCTAAGTGTCCTTTTCCAAGATACAGAACAAGTAATTGCCCTTGATGCATTCATCACTGTGCGTGTATGATAAATATCTCTGCACTGTATCAATGTGTGTGCCGTGTGAATGTGGCTAGTCATGTAACAGTGATTTCAGTGGTCAGTAAGGATCGAAAAGTACTACGTTATATCAAGTCCAGTTACCATTACTTGTAAGTTACACCCATTTGAAACTATTTTACTCAGCTGATCACTCAGTTGTGAGCACCTTGTCCTTGTAGAATTAATTAGCTCAAATATTTAACTTCAGGTATATCTTCTGCTAGACCTGCAAATTCATCCCTGATTATGTAGTTGTAGTGAAACTTGCTACTTATAATTAAAAGCATGCAAGTCTGTGATGCACTAATCAGCTCGAGCAAGTGTTAACCAAGTGCTAACTAGTAGGATTTGATCAACTTTTGATGAAAACTTGCAGCTAATCAGACGTATTTGCAGTGAAACAGCTGATGTGATTATCGCTTTATTATCTATCTGGCGTGAACTGTGAGGATCAGTATCTGATGAGAAATAACTGCCTTTGTTCAGATCTACCTTAAATAACCAAGTTCAGCACACGGAGAATCAGCAGTCCACAGGCTGGTGACTTCCAATATGGCGGGCAGAAGGTGCGTCATCTCACCTGAACGCCCTGTGCTAATGTCCACGTCTCTCCTCACCTCTCTCTTTCTGTTGTCCCCTTCATCGCTCACTCTTTTGTCTAAAAACAGTAACACTGAAGACTTAACAAATCCCCCCCACCAAAAAGCCACTAACGAACACCCCCCCCAGCTTAATGAATGCCAGGCTTAATTAGAGCACCATGATGTCAGAGACATTAATTATCAGTTGGCTTCGTTTCAGAAAACACACACCGTCTCTTTTTCTGTCTCTCTCCCTGTCTGTCTCCGTCTTCGTTTTTCTCAGCATCTGCTTTTCTCTTTATTTCTGTTTTCCATTTTTAAACTGAGATTTCTCGACTCTAATCTTTAACCGACACTTGTTCGTTTAATGGAAGCGAATCAGCATGAATTCATTTCTGATTTACAACATTTTATAGCGTAGGTCTAAATTTCACACGCACGTCAGAATTGTGCATTCATGTGACTTTTACAGAGCTGCATCTTTGGTGGTCTGGCATACATGATGATGTTAGTGATACTGAAGGACAGCTTACGAAGGTCATCTGCTGAAGTGTCCAGTGCACATAGACATGCAAACGTAATTTAAAGCAGACTTAAGGTTGATAAAGGCTGAAAACCAAATATCTGACATATTTTTAATAAAATTATAAAGGTGAACACTACCTGATTCCACAACAATATAATTATTTACATACATTTTTACCTCTTGTCTCCACAGATGAACTACATTAGGCTTAAACATTCATTAAACAAGTATTTTATGTAAAATACTGTGTGAAAGTCTGACTGTCGTATCCTTACATCGCTTTTCATTTTAGACTTCACTGATGACACATACTGCTAAAGATACCTTGTCGACGTGTTACTTTTATCCTTTTATGTTAGGAGTTCGATTTCGCCTTTCCTCGCAACTGTTCTTTCCTCTGCAGGTGTTTCAGGTACTTGCTGGTCAGAGACGTCATGCTCTCTTGCTTTAGCCTCTTTAAGTTACAAACATGTACACACATCCCCGTTCTAATGCATATCCTACAGTACCGACTCTTCGCGTGCTTTAGTTTTGTGCTTTGTTATGTTTTGTAGTTAACTGAGTTAGTTTAAATTACTTTGCTGAATTCCTTTCTTTCTATGGCGTTTCAGACTCTGATGGGCATTTCCTTTATTTTAATGGCTTTTTGCTCCGCTGATCACAGCACGTGTAGGTTCATCAGCTCTTCTTTGTACTTCAGACTTGAATTGTGAGTGAACTGTAGTCACAACCGAACGACTGTATGAGAACACTATAACACTTTATACACTCAAACATTTCTCCATTTTACCACTAAGATTATTTTTACGTGCTGGGTAGATTTACCAAACACCTAGTTCGCTCACATTCAGTTTATTATAGTGAATTAGCTTCATAGCAAACAAACTTCATAAAAACAAAAGACAAAACTTAAGCAAACTCCACTGTGTACTATAACAGAATAAAAACATTAGTCTTTGTTAATTTGTATTCACTTGTCTATTCTTAGTAGGCATAAATTAAGGCCCTATTAAACACCCCCGTAATATAATTACATTTAAAAAACGTTATTCTAAAAATTAAAAGGAAAAATAAGTACAAAGATTTTATAAAGCACACTTAAAAACAGCTTTCACCAATTGTTAATAGTCCAGAAGTATGGGATCAGACTGTGCTGGTAGTTATATGTAAAGTCTTCATCGCCACAGAGGGAGAAAACCACTTCATGAATCTGGATTATTTTACACCAAAAGAAAAGCTCTTCCTCAAACTTTTGCTATTAAGAGCCGAGATATTTTAAAAAGTGGCACATTTATATGTGATACCAAAGTTTCAGACTCTAAAAAATATGGACATTTTCCTTTAAGGCTTGCAGTGTGCATGTAGCCCCTCTGATGATAAAATACAGTTCATCTTTGGCCTCTGGGAGCCACAGTTATAACTGAAGTGCTCTCTCTCGCTCGCTCTCACTCACTCTCACAATAAACATACTGTTTAATGCTGCACATCTCTATCTCCCTCTCTCACCTCTCACACACAAACAAGCACTCTCTCTGCGCCACACACACACACACACACACACACACACTGTAGCGTGGCTGGCCAGATGGGACTCTTCCACATGACCAAGCCGATCAATCAACACTGAAGGGCCCAGGTGCTACTACGCACCATTTCACAGTCTGTCACACACACACACACACACACACACACACACACACACACACACACACACACACACACACACACACACACACACACACACACACACACACACACACAGGCGAGTTGTACGCACACATAGCTGTAGAAACATGCAGAGATAAAGGACACACAAAATACACACACACTGAAAGAGGCAGGAAAATTCACACATACACACACGCGCGCGCGCACACACACACACACAAACACACACAGTGGAACATGAGTGACCTGAGCTCGGTCTCTTGGGGCCTCATCTGGATGGATGACAGGCAGGATACACAGACACAGATAGATTTTTTTACACATCTTTGGCAGTTTTGAAAACTTGATGGGTCATGATAAGGTTTTACATAATAATAAACATAATTTGATACATCTTTCTCAGAGATCCTTTCGTGTGTTCAGTATTCAGTATATGCTTTCCATAATGTGTCCGGCCAGCAAACAAATGGTTACATAAAGTTACAATAAACCTGAATAAAAACCTGAAATTTCAGGGTTTAAGATTAGTTGCTGACCTGTAACACGCTATAACAGAGCAATCAGTTGATGTTTCTATGGATCCATGGAGTGAGGAGTTCAAGGTGGACAGGTGAGTCATGGGAGCCTGTTTCCTGATTCTGGCTGTTTAACTTTTCCAAACCAATTACCTTTTTTAAACAAAAGCAACTGCAGTATTTCCTAGCATCAGAACAATATTAACACTTGTATGTGTCAATATCTGCCAATGCCAACAACTTACTGTGTTGTTTACGCTGAAGGACTTGTTAGGTAAAAATACAGTATATCTTCCATTAGTGGCCTGTCTCTTATTGACGCCCGTTTCTAATAAACGCCGGTTTGAAAACATGTCACGACAATTAGACACCGGTCTCCAATAGTAGCCGGGCGACCTTCGACCCAGAAGTCCCTCCGCGCTGTCGTCAGTCCTCCCGTGTGTCATCACTCGGCCAGCTGTTTCCAATCAGCCGTCATCTACGACCAACCAGCGGCATTTAAGCTGAATGCTCGGCGACCGTCGAAGTGGGATTATTACACTGAACTGGAACTGTCGACTAGCCAACCTGCTAACTGTGATTTTCTGGTCTTTTACTTCCTCTTGAGGAGAGTCGGGCGGAGAGAAGTTTCGGGGAGCACCACTCGTGCACTGGGCTACCACAGACAAGGAGACACTCGGGAGCAAAGGAGAAGCACAATTGGGAACTGCATTATTTGTGAACTGTTGGAATACGTTTTGGAGCACTGTAAATACGGTAAACGCATTTTCAGTCTAAAATTCGCACCTGGGTCCTCTTTCCCTCTCACTTTCATGACAATTCCGTCTGAGAAGGGAATAAGAGCCGGTCTCCAACAGCTGCCGGTCTCTTTTAAACGTCGGGCCGGCCGAATAATTTTTTGAATAAACGCCGGGGCTACTAATGGAAGATATACGGTAACAGTCATTTTTGTGACTATATGTTTGAAGACTTCTATTTTAAGTTTAAGGTAACTGTCATGCTCCTGGGTGGTCGGCGGTTTCAAAATGCTAATTTGCACAATACTTTGACTGATGCCTAACATGGAAGTTCCCAAAGATGTACGTCACACCTTTATAGTTGCTTAGCATGTTAGCTCTGTTAGCGCATTATCTGTGTCATTTAGCTCAAAGCTACATAGTCCCGCCTTGCAGAGGGATGGAGGCTTTATTGAGTCATTGCTGCTGGTTGAAGATATTCTAAACATGCCTTACACGATAGTTTTACAACACTGGTGATGGGAATTTTTGCACTCCATCAACCTCTAAATCAACATTTTCAACCACATAAACTGAGAGTATTCTTGTAGCATGAAAAGTAACAGGCGCAGACGTCATATTTCGGTATTTATCGCAGTTGCTGTAATGTTTGGTTGCAACGAAGTTTTTCTTGGGTACATGCTGACAACCCTATTGAACCACACATACGAACACAAATATGTCCCTAATAGCAGGTGGTCAGTCTTTGATTTTGTGAAATGAGTGAATTTTGCCAACAAATGCAGCTAGACATTAAGAGCTTAATTGCCAAGCTCGGACACAACCTGCCTGTAAAATCTAATAGTATAGTCGTAGCAGTAATCGTATAGCCAGACTACCTTCTTTTCAAAATGTGACATTTAAGTCTGACAGTTTCTCAAAATATACTCAACACCACCACCCTTACGTGATCAGGAACTCTGAAGTGCTGAACAGTTCCTTTCAGAGTGTACATTTCACATTTCCACCCTCCGCCCTCTCGCCTTGACGAGACCTATTATTACAATGTCAGATCTAATTACACAGACAATTTACATGTGATACGCAGCCCCTTCAAAACAATAATATACTAAATACTGTGCAGTGGCTTGCAGTGTGCGTCCGTGTTAATGCATTGAAGTCAGCGCAGCACTAATCAATTTATGATATCCTTTGAAAATACTCGAATAATGAGACAGTGGATGCTTGGTTTCAATCAGCAGAGACAATAGAAAGAAAATGATTGAGGGCAGAGCGGGAAACGAAGAATGCTACAAGAAAAATTGCCTCAATATTTCAGGGTAATGTGCAGCAAAAGTGAAGATTACCCTTTTCTTATTAATCTTTCATCATCTTCTTCCTTCTGCCACTGAAGTCTTAGGTGTTCCTCAGAACCACATGATGAAAAAGTTTGTCTTACCTCCTGTGGATTTTGCACTTTTGAACGTCCCACACGTCCCACATTATCACATGATTTTTGTGATAAAAAACAAAACAAAAAAAGCTTCATAAATGTATGTTTTAGTGCAGAATCTTTAGTCTGTATTTAGTCTTAAGAACTGGCTGTGGTGTCATCATGTGACCCTATTTACACGTATGTGATAAGCAGCGGTACTACAACCCCAAACCCTGTCTGAGTTTTGTGACTTTATTCTTTTGTGCCACTCTTCCTCCTTTCCTTTTTGTCCCCCCATTTTCATTGTTCATCACATCCCATCCATGTTTAACATTCTAAGCACAAAATCAAGACCAAGCACAGGGAGGCCGGGGTGGAGGGTGGGAGTCACCCACACCACACCCATCTGAGGTTAAAAAAAAGAAAAAGATAAATACATATATACATATATTTAGATTAAAAAAAAATATGGCAAAAAGAGCAAGTTACATCAAGTGAGAAACTGAGAATGAAATAAAAGAAAACAAGAGGACTGCCAAATTTACACAAGAAACAGTGTGACTAAAAGAGGGTGAACGAGAGGAGAGAGACAGATATGTATTTCTATATAAAGTGTCCAGATGTGACCTCCTCAGAGGGGGTCCAGCCTCATGGCTCAACACTCATTAATAAGGTCACACAGAGGTGAGACAGACGGCTGACTCACTGCATTTCAACAAAAACAGCACGAGGAGGAGGAGGGAGCCAAGTTCACTAGGTTTATAAACAACTTTTTATGTACAGCTTTGCTTAATGCTGCAGAATGCTGCATTTTTTTAGAAGTTACAGGACACGCCACTGATTCGGATGCAGATCGCAATCTGGGAAACAGAAGAGCAGCAAACATTTTGCTAGGTTTATCCCTTTGTCAAATTGCCTTTTTCAGTAAAATTGATTGTAATAAATCAGAAGTTTAAAATTAACATTTGCGTTGCAAGCACATAAGCATGCTGATATGCATCATTTGAGATTTTTATCTTCTTAGGGATTTGAAGTTGCTCTTTGTCTTTTCTGTGGTTTTGTACCTAAAGATACGACTGAAATAAGGTGAAACGTACTGATCCAACATTTCAATTGGATGTCGGTTCGATCCTGACTCAGTAAGCTCGATTGGATAACAGTGAGAGCTGACATGCAAGGGAGGAAGTGCATTTTTCCCCATATGTTTGCAGAAGTAAATTGACACAATAGAAGAGCTTCGGTAAGATGATGGGTTTTCTCTCTCTGTGATGTTTTACTTTGACTCTTATTATGGTCGGATGCTGGCTTGGGGCAACACTTGTTGGGAAGCTTTTATTGTATTTCCTGTAACGTAGCTTGTTGTCATCAGCTTGACTCAAAAAGAATGGATCCCAATCCCGCCATCACAGTGAGGAATACTGTTATTTAATGTAACACTGGTATTGATATGTTCTTAGTGTCAGTAGATAATGGAAAAGGTTGGTTTGGTCCAAAATGTCTTTTATCTTCCCTGACCATGTAGGTCAACTTTCATCTATCTGGCTGCCCCTTGCAACCAGGAACATTGAAAAAACATGAGGTTGAGGCATCTGAGGTATCAGGCAGAGCTGTGGTATCATCTCAGTCACACTTTAAGAGGACCATAGTGAGATCCCAGTAAGTTGACTCTGTGGATTTCACGTTTTCAGTGGAAAAATCCATTCATAATTGATTCAAGTGACTTGTTCAGTCTCAGCTGACTTTGCCCAACCTTATAAAGAGAACATTTGCATTACAACCAAAGCTAGTACCACTGAGTAATACTGAGCTGTGAGTTCAATTTTATTATTGTTAGTATGCAAACTGTCATGGCCACTGATCAATAAGTACCATTACCACAGAGAGCCTAGGGACAGCTGCAATGACAGTACTGTAAGATGGAGAGAAGTGCACTCTAAGCCCCCATACTGGGGCATCACACCTTTGTGATGTCATACAGATCAAATAAAAAAAAAAAAACTGTCTGCAATGAAGCAGTATGAAGCCAGAGATACCGACTCACAGGATTCATAATGAAATTTGGAAATGTGTAATGTTGATATCCACTTTTGTAAAAGTATGTGACAGAAGTCTATGACGAAAACTAAATAATACATCCACTTTAATGAATTAATACTGTTCTGAGAAAGGCTAATATGACAGACAAGAGTATCCTCTTCAACATGATAAGGCACTGAACCTTGAGTAATTTCAGACAACAAACAGATCATAGACAACAAACTTTTTTCACTTTACCCCGAAAAGAACAAATCCATACATGATGGTACGAAAGCAGGAAAACTGAAAATTAAGCTACATCAAATTGTTTATTTCTAAAAGAACAGAATGTGCTTACAAGCTGAAACCACTGAGACCCTCATTTACTATGTAGGTGACAGTTACAGTGCGTCTGTCTGTGTGTGTGTGTATGTGTGTGTGTGTGTGAGAATCGGGGGGGTTGGTGCACCTGCTCTGCCACAGCAGCTACACACAGGTATTCACACGGGCGCATATTTTGTGTTACCACATACACACACTTACATGCATGAAAGTGAGACTCGCTCACACAATACTTCAAAGTTCCACACACACAGTTTAAATACACACATTCACATGTGTAATAATACACACACACACACACACACACACACACACACACACACACACACACACACACACACACACACACACACACACACACACACACACACTAAAACATTCAATCAAATGCAAGGTTGGATTCAATCACACACACACACATCTACACATACATATAAAAATAAAAGCAGTATCACACACAGACCTGACAGTATGACAAGGTGAACTTGAATACACACATCAAAACACACACAAGTACAAGCAGTCATTCAGTTGCACAAAGAACACATACACACAGCAACGTTCAGACCTCTGCATTTAACCACATTAAAGAACACACACACACACATAGAGAGAAGCTGACATCACACACTGAGATACCAACAGGGTAAACCTACCAACTCACACACACTATCGAAACACACACATACACAACCACAAACCTACAAAAACACACAGTTACATAAAAAAAAACCAACATCACAAATTCACGCACACAATAGGCATGAAACCACACACGCTAAAATTTGTGCACATATGTAAGTAAAAGTCCACATTTCCACACAAACACACACACACACCATCTTATTCTGATTGCTAGATCACTGTGTTCGTGTGCACGCATGTGTGTGTGTGTGTGTGTGTGTGTGGTAGCAGATTAATCTAGTGGGGTCGCTGGGATGACACTAATCCCTTCGCTGATTATCTAGAGCATAAC
>VURO01047637.1:0-14602 GCA_015108175.1 Pelvicachromis taeniatus | reverse complement strand
CACCGCATATTACTGACATTCAAAGTGATATATTTGGTTACACTTCCTTACTCACGCTGACATTACATTTATATTAGCACGTTTTCAGCAAACCAGCAGCATATTTGCCAACCTGAGTTTGAGTCAGTTTGGTTTTATAGTTGTTTGTTCTACACTTTGATCAAATAAGTTTGTCAGTTTTTAGAACTGATTTTAGTGGTTTAGTGGTTCTCGATGTTCTGTTGCATGATTGTAGTACCGTGCATGCTTATCCTTAGAAAGGAAACTCTTGGTGTTTGTTAAATGACAGTGATTAGATCATAAGAAAGGCTTCACACTGTATTAAATGTTAATTAATAATAAAGTTGGCTAAAGTTGGTTTTTGTTGTGTTCAGGGGGCATGCTGTCCAGTTAACTGACACTGAGACACTGAAACAGGAGCTCACTACTGTCCCAAGGTAATAATTTATAATCATAAAAATGTCTTGAATTTCCTTTTTTTTTTTCTCACTACACCCTAAAAAACTTTGATATGTTGAACATTTTGAGATGTGTTAACTGACCATATAATGGATTTCTGGATACTGCTTCATTATCAAAAAACAAATAATAATTTTCTTTTTCTTAATGTAAAATAAGACCTTTAACCACCCAGTTTATTTTCATTATTGAATGCTATGATCAATGTGTTGATCAATGTGGTATCAGACATTTTGATGATCATATTTCACCACTGTTGTGTATTCAGTAAAAAAACAAAACATATTACTATTGTTAATAATTGTACATACATTACGTAAGGTGCCTTCTGAGTCTTATTATTTTTTTAAGTTGTTAAATTTGATTGAAAAATGCTGAAGATGTACTAAAGTTTTTTACATATTGCTCTCTGAAGGCTGAAGAGGAAGTCTTCAGAAGGCATGTCAGCCATTAGAGATGGAGCTTTGACTGATGTGGAGACGAGGGTAAGCTGATAAGAATCCTCCTTCTAGTATCAGAATCGAGGCTGAGCTATTTAAAATACTTGTAAATAGATTTACTTATTTCTCATATGCACCTTATGGATCTGAACCTTCAGGGGGCAGGATGTTGAATAGGTGGTGGTTTGGATTTAGGTGGTCTTTTATGATCGCCCTGGCTCTGGAGAGACATCTAGTGCTGGCAATGGAGTCCAGGGGGAGACTGGACAGCCGATCACCTTCTCTGCAGTTCTGATGACCCTCTGGAGTCTCTTCTTTTCAGCTATTGTACAACCAGCGTACCACACGGAGATGGCGTGCATCAGCACACTCTCGATTGTGGCTCAATAGAAAGACACTAGTAGGTCGGTCTGCAGCCTGTTCCAACTCAGAACCCTCAAGAAATGGAGCCGCTGCTGGGCTTTCTTCACTAAGGCGGATGTGTTTGTAGTCCAGGATAGGTCCTCGGAAATGTGGGTCCCGAGGAACTTAAAGGAGGACACCCTCTCCACATAGTCACCTTTTATGGAGAGGGAGGGGGATCAGCTTTTGTCTTACGGAAGTCCTTGACCATTTCCTTGCTTTTCCTGGTGTTGCGGGTTAGGTTATTGTAATCGCTGGACAGCGGTGTGGTCATCGTTAGTGATGAGCCCCATCAGAGTGGTGTCGTCTGCGAATTTAATAATGATGTTAGAAGGATGCGTGGTGGTGCAGTCACTGGTGTAGATGGTAGATTTCTACAAAGGCGACGAAGACACTGTAGCTGCTGTCGTCATTCACGCCATCTCATTAAGAGGTCTCCTCTGGCTTAATCGTGTCAGCAATTTCAGGATCAACCTTTGGCCTAAAAATCAAAGTAGAAAGTTGCTCATTAACACAGAAGTCTTATCAGTTTTACAGTGCTGATTTTTACTAAACGGCAAGAAAGACTCTTGAATTGATTGGTCACTAGGTGGCAATTTGATTGTGATTGTAGATGTAGTTATTGTGCATTCCTGCATAGGAGACGAAGAGGCTGTAGCTGCTGTCCGGAAAAGACCCGGACCCGCTTTGCCATGGTGACAGTGTCCATGCAATGTGAAATGTAACCCAACACTGCAGCTGTGTGAGTCTCTATCTCGTCATGTTTGAAGACACTCCACTCTGTGAGGTCAAAACAGTGCTGCCGCTGAGCCAGAGCTTCATCAGAAAAGATGTTAATAGTTCTGATGGTGGGCTTTGTCGATTTCCTGAGTGGCGTGTATGCCGGGACAACGAGCAGAGAGAAGTGGTCAGATATACTCAGGTGGGGTAGGGGAACAGATCTGTAGGCTTGCTTGATATTTGAGTAGACATGGTCTAAGGCAGGGGTGTCAAACGTACGGCCCGCGGGCCGGATCAGGCCCGCAAACAGGTTTAATCCGGCCCGCGAAATGATTTTGTAAAGTAGAAAAAAGTAGAAAATTATTTTTTTTTTCAATATAAGAAACTGCTGTTCTAATCGCGTCCATTAGAGGGCGCAATAGCAATTGTGAGCTCTTATGAGCTACTTTGTTTTGATCGCGATATTTATTACGGCTTCTACTTTTAATATTATGTGGATTATATAGGATTTCATTGTTTTTTTTTTTTAAATCTACATTTCTGCCTGAGAAATGACACCCTGATATAGTTCTGTGATCTGTGATATACGTATGTGAATCACTGAGGCATTGTCTGTTTTTTTTTCTTTAGAATTTTCAAATAAACTTGAGGTGTTTTATTTTATAGTTATGATGTCCTTGTAGTATTTTAAACACACTGTCCCCAGGCTCCAGCTTTGTTTTATGTTGATCGTATTAAAACAAAGAAAATAAACTGAAGTTTTGGTTTTTAAGTTATATATACCATGATTTTACCGGTCCGGCCCACTTAGGAATAGATTTTCCTCCATGTGGACCTGATCTAAAATGAGTTTGACACCCCTGGTTTAGTCTTTAGCTGTTTTGATGTGCATGGTTTATTTATGGCCACTAGAGGGAGATGTTTGACTTATTACACAGATAACCAACCGCACTTCCACAGCGCACTGAACACACTGAGCATGTGCAGTACCTGATAAGATGGCTGTATGTTATTTTATTTAACTGTGGATTAAACATTATGTTAGCTTAACGATGTTTTCACGACGGGGATTAAATAAACGAGTGTGTGCACACTGTGAGCGTCAGAGTGTTCAGCTTTGTGATCAGGTTAAATGTAAAAAACACTCATAAATATTTTACATCCGATTGCCTGAAGGCCTTATGATATCCTCCACACTTTGCACTGGAACATATAAATGTGATGATCACCTCTTTCATTGAATTTTGAGTGTTTAAATCAACGTTGTCACGTCTGTGGTGTTCCCGGTCAAAAGTGACCGCCATAAGAAATGAATGGGTTTCCACTCACCCACCCACTGACTGAAATACCCACTGAACTGAATTTAGTGGTGAAACATGTTTTTTGAGCTAATTTAAGAGCAGTTAAAAAAGGACCGGTCGATTTTGACCGGGAACACTAAAGTAAGGTGAACACAGCAGGAGGGCTGGTGCTACTACTGCCTGTCATTCAGTCATTAATCTGTACTAAATCAAAGAGGGCTTTTCTGTTTGGTACTGAGGCAAAGTCACTGTTAAAACTTGCTGCCGTCTGTCTTTTTATGTGTTTGTGACGCTGCTCTCATTTTATTTCCTGTTGCTGTTTCAGGTCTCTGACTGTGCGCTGCTTCAAACACAGTCCAAACAAATGAAACGAGGTCACTTGTTTTTAGGATTTTACAGGCTGTTACTTTGGCTTTTATTCAAATGCATATACTGTTAAGTGATCCTGAGGAATGAAATATCTCTAGTTAGTGGCATTAATGTCATTTATAGACTTATAAATATAAACGTATACGCTGCCCCCCTGTGTGACCTAGTTTCAACAGTAGATGACAACAGACAATAAGCGTGGCCACTTCAAGCTTCAGTGACGGGTCTAAGAGGAGGGGCTCTGAGCTGCTTCAGGAAATGTGCTCTGAGTCACATGTTCATGAATTATTACAGTCAATTAATGAGTTTCTACAAACAGCACTGTGTTTATTCTCTTCTACGTCTACATCCTTTGATGAAGTACAGTTGTAATGTAAAGATAATTAAAAAAAACTGTCGATGTTCAAGTTAACTTCTCTCCAAACTGACTGCAGCAGAGGAGCGCTTCGGTTAGCCACAACCAAACCGGAACTGTTCACATTTTTCACTTGACAACGCAGTGAAAGCCACAGAACCACGTGAGAAACACACAAGAGAACAAAAGTTTTATAAGAAACCAGATCCCTGCCATCGCAACACGAGCTGCAGCCAACAGGCATGGACAGAAAAAGGAGTAAAGTCACTGATGACGTCAAAGATATTAAAATATTTATATTATTGTTGCTGATCTTGGAGTTTGCGTGTTCTCCCTGTGTTTGTGTGGGTTCTCTCCGGGTACTCAGGCTTCCTCCACAATCCAAAAACATGCAGTTGGTGGGGTTAGGTGAATCGATGATTCTACATTATAGGCGTTGTCCTTCTAGCCCTACAAGACTGGGGACCTGCCCCGGGTGTACCATGCTTTGAATGTGTAAGTGGCGGAGGATGTAATAAGTAAAAGAAACGACACAAAACATCAAAGAATCTTTTTAACATATGGATGTGTCTGTGGTGGTGCTGGAGGGACCAGTTAGAGACCAGCAGCTGGATGGACTGGTGGACTACTTCAGTGAAGAGTAGACGACGTCTGGCTCTGGTTTAAAGTCTGAACACAAACACACACAGTGAAAAAAAAACAGGAAACATGATTACAAGCTTTGTAGTTCAATAAGACCTCTAATCTCCACGTCTCTGCATCACACACAGTCCCAGCTCAGACTTCAAAGGGAACCAGCTCAGACACAAACGCACAGCTCACACATTAACTGCTCTTTAATGTCACTACACTCACACTTGAAACGCACCCGTTTTATGCACTATGAGTCAGGATTGTTTTGACTTTTTTTGACCAGCCAATTAAATTGAAGTATAGTTATCTATTCCTATATATGCATTAGCCTAATCTAAGCATTAGGTTAGATTAAGTGACAGTTTGTATAAACCGCAGCAGATGTTTAGCGCTGTCTTCTCATAGTGTCTCTACTGTGAAACAATGACCAGAAAGAGCTGGGGGGTATTTTTGTGAAAAGGAAGGTGGGCGACCACAAAGCTGCCATCTTCGTTCAATGCAGACTGATGCACTTCACCACAAAGCACAAAGCAAGCAGGTTCTCACTGCATGAACACTACTGCTGGCTACACCAGAGCGCACGGCAGAGACACTTCTCACCAGCTTCAGACTAACTGGGGAAAACAGGAAGTAGCTACTGTGGCTTTACATGCAGAACTTTAAAAATGTTTTTTAAAAAAAGAGAGACTAAGTTTATTAGAGCACAGTTTCAGAGGCTGTGAACGCTCAGTTAAGGATCTATAGTCTCTTCATATGTGTCATAGTGACAGCTTTGGTATTATAGTGCCTTTCTCAAAGCAGCCAATAGAAAACTCACAATTTTCCCTCACCATCAAGCAAATCACCAAATGTTAGCACACTGAGAAGATGGCGAACATGATGAACGTTAAACCTACTGATAACCTTCTAACATTTGTAGTTAGCTTGAGGAAAAGTTCCACTTCCTGGGCGTTATATCTGACCTAATACAGGACAAACTGTCTGACAACAGATTTAAATTCACACATTAAATCTTTCTCAGTGGGGGTGGGGCGGCTCAGTAGGTAGAGTGCTCGCCCCTTGATGGGAAGGTCGACGATTCAAATCCACCCAACGGCTACCCTGAGGTACCACGGTACCATCCCCCACATACTGCTCCCCGAGCGCCGGATTGGTGGCTGCCCACTGCTTCACTGAGTGAATGGGTTAAATGCAGAGACTAATTTCCTATGGGATCAATAAAGTATACATTATTATAGTAATAATATTATTATTAATGGTCCATAATGTCAAATTAAAAACACTGGGAATGCAGAACATCATACCAGCAGTCACACTTGGTGAGTCTAGTGTGACGGTCTGGGACTGCTTTGCTGCTTAATTGGTGGAACAATGAATTATCCTCGCTGATAATTATAAGGAGAATAGCTCAAGCGCACATTATGACGCGTGACAATGATCCAAACATGCAGCAGCAATTCCATGTCTCAATAGACCAAATAAAGAAAGATATTTTTGGGATGGCCTAGTCAAAATTTCTTTTAATTAGATTTGAGACGCTTTGAACGTTGACCATTCACACTTGTAAACTCTCCAATGTGACTGAAATAAAAAATGTATTCAGCATTTTTTCACAGGGCCAGCAGGCTTGGATGGCTTGTTTCCTGTATAACTAACAAACTTATAACCATCCATTCTCAGCCGCTTATCCTTTTCAGGGTCGCGGGGGGCGCTGGAGCCTATCCCAGCTGTCTTAGGGCGAGAGGCGGGGTACACCCTGGATAGGTCGCCAGTCTGTCGCAGGGCTAACACACATAGACAGACAACCATTCACACTCACAGTCACACCTATGGGCGATTTAGAGTTTTCCATTAGCCTATCCCCACAAATTGCATGTTTTTGGACAGTGGGAGGAAGTCGGAGTACCCGGGGAGAACCCACACAAACACGGGGAGAACATGCAAACTCCACACAGAAACAAACTCAAGATTTAAAAGTTGTGTGATCATTTTCCTTGTATGTGTATTGCATTTTGGTTTTATTTCAACTATGACTATGGTAAAACTGTGTAGTGTTTTACAAATTTCCAGGATTGGAAATAAGCGACAGCTTTAAACTCTGTGCAGCTCATCAGTCTAATGGTCTGTATGGTCTGTAATGGTCTGAATGGTCTGTAATGGTCTGTAATGGTCTGTAATGGTCTGTATGGTCTGTAATGGTCTGTAATGGTCTGTAATGGTCTGTAATGGTCTGTTATGGTCTGTATGGTCTGTAATGGTCTGTAATGGTCTGTAATGGTCTGTTATGGTCTGTAATGGTCTGTAATGGTCTGTAATGGTCTGTAATGGTCTGTAATGGTCTGTAATGGTCTGTAATGGAAACATGTTAAACTGAATCTTCCCAATCAAATGAAATGTAATGATTATAGTCAACAAGATGAATGTACGTGATCAACTTTTAAAGATGTCAAAATTATTAACATTCAGAATTTAATTATACAATTTTGTGATTTTGATGCAATGAAAGGGGAAAATATACAGCGAGGAGTTATTATAATTAACTTTTAATGATTAATCCTCTATTCTCCTTTATGACTACACAAATTGATTAAACATAATTGTAAAATGTCAAAAGAAAAAAGAACTAACAATTCTCTGTTAATAAGATCAAATGTTCATATTACTGTTAGCATACTGAAAGCAGACAGACATGTTAGCCACAACCAAACCAACGAGTCAAAGTTTGCATGTGACAGTTTGGTGAATCCCACCTAACCACGTGAGAAACGCACATAAAACCAAACGTACGTTTGTTGTGCAGAGAAACAAAATCACTGCTGTGGTGATACATGAATAAACACAAAGAAGAGTGGCGTTACTGGGGACATAAAACATAGTAACATATTTATGGTGCCTTGTTTCTAAAGCCAAGCCAGATTAATCAGGGATTGGACTGATAGAACTTATGTATCGCTTTCAGACTGTGTTGCCAGACCCTAGAGGCTAAGCCCCAGGTCTCCCACTAGCACCTCTCTTCTTGGCCCATTTCAGGGTAGGACTGAACCCAAGGGGTGTTTTGTTGTTGGACAGAAGTCGGTGTCACAGTCTGTCCATAACAAACACCACATTCAAGCACTAGCACGCCATGTCTCAGGTCCATGATTCATTTTGTAAATGCATCATCAGGTCTTTGTCATGAACACTCAGAGAGAACCAGAGCTGTCAAGTGATCACTACCAGGTACTGAGTTGGGTCTAGTTTAACTCCACCAGCATGCTGAAGGAGGCTTGGGAGATTGAGTCCAAATGGACGATGTTCCACGGCTGAAGCTGCTTTATAGATTATTATAGAGTTGCGGCTGCAAGGTGTTAGTTACCTGTTATGGCAGTAACCCCCAAAACAGATGGTAGGCTTACAAGATGAAGTAAGCCATCAAGATAAAGTCCCATCACACTTAGCTGGTTTATGTTAGTCTGGAGTGAGGTGACAGGTCCCGACAGGTGTGCAGCAAAAACTCAAATGTGGGAGGAGCTCAGTGAAACAATGGAGCAAAACTGCCTTGAAGAAATTGTGGTAAACCATTAAGTGACTCAGTAAATCCAGTGAGGATGGAGTGCTGTTGACCTCAACTGAAGATATAGACATGCATTGTTACATCAGTGACCTGTTGCTACTGTCTCTGGAGAAGCATAGCAAGATCCTGGTTTGCATTTCTGTTAGTAAATCAGATTCATTGTTGACGATAACATGTTCCAAATGAGAACTGGAATCTGCCAGGGCTGCACGTCCTCACGGATTCTGTTCATAACATTTATGGATTCAAATTTCTGGGTGCAGCTAAGTGGTGGAGTGTTTCTGCTTTGGTGGCCTTGGTATAACATCTCGTTTATGATGTGGATCTTCTGGCCTGATCAGGCAGTAAACTCCAGTGTGCATTAGGGGCATTTGCAGCTCATTGTGAAGTGATGAGATAAGAATCAGCAACACCAACACTTCTGTGGTTTTTCATGTCTTCTTCTTCTTCTTTTTGTTATCTCTATGATAGCTTTATTTTAGTTTTTCAGACCATGATGATGGCATTGTTATCTTAAGTTCATATTTAAAGTCTATTCACATTGAATGCACTTATAACACTATATAAGAACCAGTTCATTTACCATCAAATGAGACACAAACGAGAGAGCGTGCATGAGTTAAACAATGGCCTTCAGCTTGTCTCGATCTAAAATTAGAGGTGAAGAGCAGCTTTACCTTTCTTCCTCTTTGGTCTGAAGGCCATTTCTCCATAACTGATGTCTTCAGTTCTCACTCCTGAGTAGACTGCAGCTGAATCACTCTCTGCAGAGTAAAACACATATACATTTTTGCAGGGGCAACAGCTGCAACAGTACTGTTATATTATTGCAGTACACTGTATGCTTTACCACTTGTGATTACCACAATTGTGTATCACGCAAAGTTTATTGACACACACTGAGGCTGTACATAAATCCCACTGGCACTGTGCAAACATCACCATTTAATGACCGATGTTCTTCTGCTGGGTTATCGAGCGCAGCACAGTGTAACGTTACATATGTCACATAGTGCTAAAACAGCTCTAAAACAATATGAAATACTTGCCAGGCAGGCTGGCTGCTGTACTGCTATGATGTAAGCGTGTGTATGTTTGATCCATCCTGCCTGTGAACATATTCTCTTCTTTTAAACATGGTCACAAAAAGTAAAACAAGACTTTTTCCATCATTTTACGTAAAACACAGGGTTGAGGGGTTGCTTGTATTAGAAGTGAAAGATTCAGTTCAATGTGGCGAAATCTAGTTTCTCCTATTTCCTTTCATTAGTCGTATTAAGAAAAGACTAAGTGGTACTTTTGATCAATTTTCCACAGTTTTCTCACGTGGACACCTCTGCTGGGAAACACAGAGTGACTGCATCGGCCTGCGAGGGTGTTTTGTGAAAAAGGAAGGTGGAAGACCACAAAGCTGTTGTCTATTTTTAGCACAGCAATTCACCACAAGGTAGAGAAGCAGCGGCTTCTCACCTAACATTATTATTAGCCAAACCAGAACACACAGCAGTGAGAATTGTTATTAACTTCACACAAGCTGAAGTCAACAACAGGAAGTAGCTACTGTGGTTTTAAGAACAATGAAAGACAGTTTGGTCTCTCGCCATTAGCAGTATGTAGATTTTTACATACTGCTAATGGGGGAGTGAGTGTGCAGGGTGCGAGGGGTCCTGGGTGATGATATTGGCTTTCCTCTGAAGTCTGCCATTATAAATGTCTCTGAGGGGAGTTGGTGTCGTGCCAGTCGTCCGCTCTGCCGCCCCTCACCACCCGCTGCAGTTTCCTCTCGTCCTCCACAGTACAGCAGTTGAACCAGAGTGTGCAGCAGTAGGTTAGAAGGCTTCCTATGGTGGAGGTGCCACAACTTCCCGAGAACGTACAGCCTTTGTTGTGTTTTTCCTACCTGGTTGAAAGTGTTTGTGGACCAGGTAAGGTCGGCCGAGGAGTGGACCCAAAGGAACTTAAAGCTTTCTACCCTTCCTAGCTCCTCTGTAGAGGATGGAGTGCTCACATCGCTTTGTTCTTCTAAAGTCAATTATAATTCATTGCATTAATGGAAAATGGGAGAAGCTGAAAACACATTTAATGATCGTTGGTATGTTCTGTCTTTCTATTTATATGGCTCATAGTAACAGTACTTCCTCAACAACTTCTGAGAGCACCGACCCCAGGTACCTAACACATCTAAACCTCATCATGGCTAACCTAGTGTTCTGATATTTGACAAACTCCTGACATTTGGTCTTTATAAGTTGAAGTGGTCAGACTCTTCCTGAGTTAAAGTAATCAATTAAGACTACACATGACATTACAAAAATACAGTTGAGCCACATTTGGTATGTTCATTCAGCAGATATTCATTATTTTATGTTTGTTCCAGAAATCCTAAATCAGCTTTTTTTTTATGGAAACGAATGTAGGATTATGATATTGAAATAATCACAAACTTCTTCAAAGAAGCCAGGAAGTGCTTAATATATTAGTTGTGTGTGTGCGTGCGTGTGTATGTGTGTGTTTTCCATTTCTTGTGCTGACACAATTGTCAACTAGTTACTTATAACTTCCAGGATTCTTGTGATTTTCTGAAGCAGCCAATGCAAAGACAGGTAAAACACACAATATCCCCATAAGCCTGGTGTTAAATACTGTTTTCTACCAGACCAAGTTACCATTTAGATTGAACCAAATTCTCAGTGTGTCACTTTAGAATTTAAACTATGACGGAGACAATAAAGAGCAGCTGTACCTGACTTTTCTTTCTTGTCTTTGATGAAGATTTGTCCATAAGTGACGTATTCTGTTCTCACTGCTGGAGAGACTGCAGCTGGATCACTCTCTGCACAATGAAACACACACACACAAGACGTCTCTGCAGACAGTCCAACTGATAGTACAGCACACAAACAACACACACATACACACACAATAAAGCAAAACACAACAGTCACTATACTAGGGAAACGTCTTGAATCACCCCTCACTTTTTTGCTTCCAAGGAGCCAGACTTTCTTGTGTTTCTAATGTTCATCCAAATTGATGGCAAAACAACTAGAAGCTCTCACAGCTAGAGATTAACAAGGTACAACACACATCCTGGCAAGGGGAAGCCAGGATGACAGTTCAGGGGGGAGATAACATCAACCACCTGAGATTGGGTACCAAGCCCCAAGTATGATACAAGGATCGTTGAGTGCAAGAGTAACTGACCTGAAAGACAGGATCATGGCGAAGCTTGAAACACGGACCCTCCATAACCGCTTACCAAAACTATGTGACGTACCCTCAGAAGATCTGCTAGATGATACACGAACGATACCTACCACCACGATTACCAAGATCAATCAGCTGATCTACACGACGGCAGCAGTGATCAGTGAGATGCTTGGCTACAAGTTGAACAGCGACAAGGGGCAATACCCTCCATGGAGAAGGAGACTAGAGGCTAAGATCAAGGTAGCACGAAGGGAGGTTAGCCAACTATCGGAGCTGCAGAAGGTGCCTAAGAAGTACAGCAAGTTGTCTGTACCAGAGGCCTGCCATCACAGTCAAGAGAATAAACCAGCTGTTCTCCACAGAACCAGCCAAGGTGTACTCTCAGTGGCAGGGGAACAACATGAGAACAGCACCACCAAGATTGGAGACTGAGGAATATTGGAAGAGCATATGGGAGAAGGAGGCAACCCATAATGGCAATGCTCAGTGGCTGGTGGACCTAAAGGCAGGTCACAGCAACATAAACAGAGTCCAGTAACCATCACAGTGGACCCCCAGAAGGGACCGGTCCCCTCTAACTACCGACCAATAACCTGCCTCAGTACCACATGGAAGCTCTGGTCAGTCATCATAGCGGCTAAGCTGAATGGACACATGGATCAATGCATGAGTGGGGGACTGCAAGACTAGGTTGACCAACCTGTGTACTGCCTGGATTGATTACAAGAAGGCCTATATCACAACGCTGGACTGAAAGACAGCACAGAGGCACTAATCATGGCAGCACAGGAACAATCTCTAAGTTCCATAGAGGTTGGGGTCTACCACACCAGGCAAGACCCCAGGTGCAGGCTGTGTAAAGACGCCCCTGAGACAGTCCAGCACTTAACAGCAGGATGCAAGATGCTAGCAGGCAGGGCATGCATGGAACGCCATAACCAAGTGGCCGGCATAGCATACAGAAACATCTGTGCTAAGTATGGCCTGGAAGTCCCGAGGTCAAGATGGGAGACGCCCTTTAGGCTGGTGGAGAATGACCGAGATAAGATCCTGTGGGACTTCCAGATACAGACGGACAAAATGGTGGTAGTATACAGAAACATATGTGCCGAGTATGGCCCGGAAGTCCCGAGGTCAAGATGGGAGACACCACCAAGGGTGGTGGAGAACGACCGAGATAAGATCCTGTGAGGACATAGTGGTGGTAGACAAACAGAAGAAGATGGCCATAGTGAAAGATGTAGTGATACTGAATGACAGCAACATCAGGAAGAAGGAACATGAGAAGCTTGAGAAATACCAAGAGCTCGAGAAAATGTGGAGGGTGAAGGCAACAGTGGTTATCGGAGCACTAACCTACATTTTTTACTGGTTATAATGGTCGGTCTGTCTTCCATTATTTTATTTTTTTTTTTATTTGTGTGTTGCAAATTGAAAAGCCCAACTTGGAGTGACTTGGAAATAGTAAAAGCTGTAAACATTTAGCACATCATACTGGTGTTGTGTATTGGAAACATGTCAAAAACTGCATATTCCATTTCAAGGCAATGATAACAATTATAATAAAATAGCAATAATAATTTATGCACATTCCTTCCTTCTTCCTTTATAACTAACAGCTCTGTGGTGAGATGGTAGCTGCTAGCATAGTGTGCTTTAATGAGAAACAGGAAGCTGGATGATTCAGAGATGTCAGCTTCTGTCAACCACAGACTGCAAACACACACTCCAACATACAACGGAAAACATTTACTAAGTAAAGTGTGAGACATTAAAGACAGATGATTATATCTCACTGAGGTGTTGAAGCAGTTTTGAACAAAATGAACCTGATTGTTTATCAATTAGGATGAATGTTTAAACTATAAAAGTAAACTCTTAAAACGTAATTAGGATTTCAGGCTTCAACTGTGGTATCGAATTTATGAGATTCTTGTTTTAGTGTTACAACGATCCATGTGCTTACACTTCCAACTCGCATGCTCCATAATGTTCTTACATAACCATAGCAACAGAATAAACCAAGTCTTAAAGTCTTGAAGAGGTGATGTTAAAAGAAAATGTCCTCAAATCCAAACTACATTTGTTGTCTGATGTTTTAAATTTTATATATACAGTTTACAGTTTTCTGCTCTATTGTTATTTCCCTTTTCACAAATGTTGCATAGGAGGAAAATCTTTTTTTTATCTTTGAGGTTTAGGAGTGTGGCTCATGTTTTCTGTCCCTTTAGACTGTTCCCTCCTGATTTCTCCCAGAGATTTTCACACTTCCACTGTCCTTAACATGTGTCAGATTAAACAGATCCTCACATTGATCCTCACACACATGTAAAAATGTCCATTTTGAACTAAAATACTCTTGTATAAAGACCAAGGAAAAAGATCTTACCTGTGCTTGTTGGGATGAAATGAAAGATATCATCACTGTATGTGAGGATATCGTCTTCTGCGGCTTTCTCCTGTTTATCTAAAGTGATCCAAGTTTAACAGCAGAAATAATGACTGACAAGAGTCTACATGGACTTTTTGAACAATGGTGGTAATTGTTTGAAAACAAAACAAACTTCAAACAAACAAACTTGATAACATGCACAAACAGAATTAACACATAAAAAAAAGAAAAAATGCTGAAATTACAATGATTAAAAAAATGAAAATTAATTAAAGACAAAAACAAGTCTGAGTCTCACCTTCAGGTTTCCTGTGAACACATCGTCTCACCAGCAGAACCAGTAACACCAGTAGAACCACAACACAGACTGATCCAACACAGGACACCACAGTGAGAACAGGAGGAAGAGTGATGGAGGTGGAACCAGGAGGAGAGGTGGATGTAGGTGGAGGTGTGGTGGTGTGTTCCCCTAAAATAAAACAAAGACAGTCATTAAGTTGTCGTCACATTGTGAATGTTGAAACCTGCAGAAACACAGACAGGTGAGTGTGTCACCTGTGACAGTGATCCAGCTGGATGGAGACTCTCCATGACCGCTGATGTCACACTTGTAGAGGCCTTCATCAGACCTGGAAACATGCTGGATGGTCATGTGACCTGTAGGCTCATTGCCAATGAAGACACCATCTTTGAAAAAAGCAGCTGGGAGGTTGGAGGGAGTGGTCTCTGTTTGACAGAGCAGAGTGACATCATCTCCCTCCATCACAG
>VURO01047635.1:0-10272 GCA_015108175.1 Pelvicachromis taeniatus | reverse complement strand
ATGCTAACAATCACAATCCAAATGGTTTGTTTTCCAAGGTGCAAAGACAATGAGCGATTCTGTCGTCCAGCAGCCAAAATCAAAGTCAGTGAGGTCCGGAGATTCTGTGACTCTCAGCTGTTCTGTTCACTCTGCTCAATGCACAGCAGAACTCACTAGTTTCATGTGGCTGAAAAACACGGGTCATTCTGCTCCAGAGATGATTTATTGCTCTGAAAGTAAGAACAGCATCTCCCAGAGAACTGACAGAGGACGAACTACCTGCATGTACAACCTTGTCGTCAGGAGCCGGGATGACGCTGGGGTCTACTACTGTGCCGTCAATTCATGTGGACAAATACTGATTGGAAATGGGACCAGAATCATAAATGGTAAGACACTAGTAGGGCTTTTTTAACAGGGCGTTCACTTTAAGGTTCAAAAGTCTTGAAAGGTTTTTCTGTAAAGCACTTTCGGAGTAGACAAATTGCGATAGATTAGGTGCAAAGACAACTTTGACTGAAACCCTAAGGCAATAAGACGTTACCAAATGTTTCACAACAGCTACTTTGGTAAGTGATTAATTGTTAATATTTATTTTAAAGTACTTTCTATAACATGTAAAAAAGACAGCATGATCAGTTCAGACTTGTTTGTTTATTTCTTTTTCACTGTGGATGTATAACGTATTTACAGTATCCACTGAATGTCAGATCAAAAATTTAAAAAGAAACCCCAAAAAACAAAGTCACACAATAATACCAAACAAATGGCCCAGTCAGGTCAAGTGGCAGATCAATGTTCTCCGAAGCAAGTGTTTTTAAACAAAACATGGTAGCTTTCAAGAAAGCAGAGATGAGATAATGATTTTAGTTGCCACCAGGTTATCACAGACAAAGTGGTAAAAGATTGTCTAAATATACTGCATACTTTATTTATGTAATTATTTTTATCTGTTTCACTGCTGTTTGAATTTGGCCCATTTTGTTATAATTATTGTTGTCTAAATCAGTAAATGTGTGTTTATTAAATGTTAAATCGTGTATCATGTTTACAGCAGACACTGAAAGCATACCTCCGAGTCCGACCGTTATTGCACTGATGCTGTCGAACATGGTTCTTGGAACTGTGACACTCCTCCTTGTAGTGAAATTCTTCAAGACAAGAATGAAAAATTCTGCAGGTGTGTAAAACTTTATGCAGGACGAGATCCACATTGTGTTATTCTGCATAAACTACCAACTGTAGTTATCTTTAATGTTTATGTTTTTCCACAGAAGCAGCAGATGAAGGTGGTCGGGTGAGAGTTTGTCCTAATCCATCCATACCATCATGGCCTATCCCAGCCATCAAAGATCAATAGATTATTGCACATATTTTAATGTGTCTGTCAGAACAGGTCTGTATTTTTACTGGAATTAACTTTTTTTCACAGACTGCTGATCCAGTCATCTATACATCTGTGTCTTTGGCTCACAGTAGTATCAGGCCCAGACAACCTACAGTAAAAGCCAACGGAGATGCTGTAATTTACTCCACACTCAGACCCTGACAGCAGAACATCGAAGTTTCATCATGGCAATACGACTATGACAAATAATGACTTAGGAATGTCTTACAACTCTCATAGTTACTGGATTTAAGCTCTGCATTTGATAGTGTTGACCACAGTATCATGATAAACAGGCTCAAGAACTTGTTTGGGATTGCTGTTTTAGTTGTTGTTGTTTTAAAGTGGTTTGTGTTGTTTATCTGAACAATCTTTTACTGTTCGTATCAATCAAGCAATGTCCAAATCAACAGTTTTGCCTTTTGGGGTACCTCAGGGATCTGTCCTGGGGCCAATTCTGTTTTTGCTTTATATATCCCCCCTAGGCCAAATTATTAGGTGCTACATATCTCCTATCATCTCTATGCTGATGTCATTCAATTATACTGTTCTTTTAAAGTCTCTGAATTTTATAAATTGTCTAGTTTAAGTAATTGACTGACAGAAATCAAGCAATGGTTAAACAACAACAGCTAAACACTGATAAAACAAATGCTCTAATTATTGCTCCCGACCATATGATCTCAGAAATTAGTCAGCATATCAGTTTCTTAGAGCCTTTTGTCCTTCTTAGAGCCTTAGATAGGCTATTATTTTTGTGCCAGTATTAGTACGTGAAAAGATTCTGCAAGTACAAGTGTTGCATTTTGAGGTGAAAATTATTCTTGAGCAAAGAAAAGCTTATTTTGAGCGAACAAAATTCATTGATGTGTGCAAAAAAATGTATTTCAATGTTTGCCATTATCCATACACACACACACACACACACACACACACACACACACACACACACACACACACACACACACACACACACACAATAACAGCCCCTCTCGCTCAGTGTTTGCATTTGCTGTTGCTCAGATCTCTGTGGACCTGCTCTCAGTGTGTCGCTCGCGCTCTCAACATCTCCACTCCCTGTGCACTGAACTCTTTCTGTACACCGTTATAGTTGTGCCACAACCAATCACAGACTTGGATGCAAATATTCTGATTGGCTGTTTTGGTCTTTTTACCGGGGAGAAATCATACACGCGAAGAATCAACACTCAGGAACACAGAATAATATGATGCTAATTATTTATTGCAAAATTGTTAGATTATTACTAAGCGCTTAGGAGAGAAGACGACCCAATATAATGTCTCCTCTGGCTCAGAACAAAGAACACACACATTATATACTGGACCCTCATAGCATGACACTCCCACTGACCTTGCAGACAGTACTTTTCCACTCAACCTGACTTCTTCGTACCAGTCCGTACCTATCTCTTCATGAAGGGGCCCATTCTCAACACACACACACAAACTAACACACACACACACACACACACATTCCTTCATGCAGTCAAACTCATCTCAAGGCCTGCTGCTCTCTTGTTATTCACTAGATATACTCAAGCCTTCTCCATTTGTAATACAACCTCTTTTATATGTTCTCTAATCATAGCTATAGTCGTTGAGTGTGATTAATACTATATTTTCCACAGTCTCCAATCAGCTCGCTAGCTACTGCATTCTGAGAACACTGTCCAAATGTAGCTAAATTCAGTGTAGTAGTTTGGTTTAAACTAGATTAAAACCAACAATGGTCCTAAAAAATTATATATTTTTAAATAAAATAATTAAATATACTAACTGAAAATGGGGCCTTCTCAATTCTTCTATAAGCGAGTCCATACTCACGTTCTCGCTGGTTCGGACTTTGTAAGTTAACATGGGAGTCCGGACTTCCTGAGAACATGAGAATTACTCCATTCTGGAGTTTTTGCCCTCTGTGATTAATATTTGCAATGTAAATTACACATGATGTAGATTTAAAAAAAGAAAAAAGATTCAAATTCGTTTTTACGTATTATCTGTTTCATAATGTCTAATATGCTTCATACAGTTAAGCACAATCACTACATGACAGAAACACAAAGTTAATCTCTCTATTAACACAAATAGTATACTTGTATGCCTGAATAATAACAAACAGGTGAGATGTTAGAGTGCTTTTATTTTTATTTTAATAGACACTCAAAATTACAATAGACAGATGGGTTTCGGAAGGGGATTAAATATTTAAAACGTGATCTGCTAATTTTTGGCGCAGCCTTCAGAATCTCCACTTTTAACATGCTGTTTTTGCTCCCTGTGGAAATGTTTCCTCCTGAATTTAAATATTTTTTAATGTTTGATTTAATTCAGAGTCAGCTGTTTAAATATGAACAGAACATTTTACATCGGGGGATATGACGGGTGAAATTCAAAATATACTGACATCTCTCCAAGTAAAGACTTCAGTATTAAATAAAACGTCCAGTTATGAAGCGGAACTTTAATCTCAGCCAAACTGATTTACTCAGAAACAAATCAAACACTGAAATAAAGCAAACATTAACATTTTTAAGTTATCTAAGTTACTTAGATGTACTGGTAGTTAGCTGTTCTGACCGGCTCTAGTGAGCCTTCACCACTCGGTCAGCAGGTGGGTAACAGGCATCTGTGAAAACGTCGGAGCTCTTTTCCAAATATGTGATGTCTTGACAAATCGAGCCTGAAAATATTGTGTATGTGTATTCTGAGGCAGGGTTATCTGTTTTTAAGCCTGTCATGTCTGAGGCCATAGTGTCTATCGATTTAAAAGACTTTTCTCTTGTGCTCCGGCCAAAACTAGAAATAGAGAGACTGTTTTTTCTGAGGCTGCTAACCAAACTCAATGGATTAAAATACTTTTATAATCCCTCTTCTTCCGAGTGAATAATCTCAATTAGAAATTATGTTAATCCCCAGTTTGAAGGCACAAAGACTGTTTCTTCTGAGCTTACTCCGCCACCTGTTCCTGCTCCCAGGGCATCTCAGGCCCAGCTTTCCCTGCACTTGTTACAGTTCCTTGGGTGGCAGAGGCTGAAGCTCTGTTCGTCCCTGCACTTGTAACTACCTTCTGGTGGGGACGGCAGAGCAGAGCAAATACCCTGCACAGCTTCAGCCAGCTTCGTCTCAGCCAGGCATCTGTCCAGCCGTCTGTCTCCATGTGGGACTTCGAGGAGTCGTCCAGCTGCCTCTTCACATCAGTAGCGCTCTCTAGTTCGTGTGTATTTCCCCACAGTAGTACTCATAGCTCATGCTTCATATGTCTTCATAGTGAATGTGCTTGCTCCGTGTATTTTCTGCCTTGAGTATTCAGAGTCACAGCATCCTTAGTCCTGGTCATAGTTAGATCACAGTTAATAGTGTGATAGTGTCCAATCGCCTGTATATAGTTCCTGCCCGTGCACCTGTGTTATAGTTATCCACCTGTTTTCACTGTCACATGTATATAGCTTGCACCACCTCCCCCAACTCTGTATACACTTTATACACTCATGTGTATAAAGAAACTCCTTTCATGCATCTCTGTGTTCTCCATCTCATGTCTGACGGCGTTCACCATAAAAATTGTCCCATTATAAATAAAGGTATTCACAATAAGTCTTTCTCAGTGCCTGCTCTTAGGTACACATCATCACCCGACAATCTCCCTTGCAGATCATGACATTGGTAGGACCGTGTTGAATCCCTGACCGATCCTTGGCTGGTTTGTGACAGTAATGAGATCCTCCACCAGTGATGTAGTGTGTGCAGCCAAAAGATATAAACTCTTAAGCAGAGTGTAGGAAAACCTGTGATGTCATGTATTTTAAATTTGCTCAGGGCTTCTGTAATTGTCAGAGAAACATCATGTTGAACCTTTCTGTAAAACATTTTATATATTTTTGTCTGCAGGAAATATTAACCTGAAGTACGTCAGGTTGAGCGAGCAGAAAGATACAGCCTGCCGTTACTGTTGATTAATGTTTTGGAACATGAAAGCTTTAAAAAAAAAAAAATTAACAGAAGTGCAAATATTCCCATATAAAAACTCAAATTTAAATTTAAACATGAAAAAAATTTAAAATTTAAACAATTAAAAACATGGTGCATGTTAAATAGGTTTCACAGTAAGGCAGGGCATTGCTATGTGCGACTGTATTATGCTTCATTTGTGTGAAGCTGAGTGTATCCTGTCTGAATTATTTCAGGTGTGGAATAAGTAAAAACTGAAATATTAAGTCTGACAAACATACAGAAAAAGTTGGTAATTACCTCAATAGAAATAGTCAAAATATGCCTGGATTTCCTTTTTGTGATGAATGAACGGCTTATTGACGTGACGGGAAGTCCAGATGTAGGCAGTCTGCTCCCTCTTAGCTTCTCTGCTGGGCTTCTGAGATCCAACCGTCTGAACTGTTGATCTCACAGAACCGCTGGGAACAGACCCACAACACCTCCATCCATCCCAGTTTAGACTTTGTCAAGTGCCCACTCACCCCACCTCTCTCTCTCCCATTTGTAACCCTGAAAGTAAAACCACATTTTAAGTGTGATGCCTTCAACACCGTGGGGACCTGGAGGGCTGTTGGTATAGTAAATTTCAGATTTTGGTCCCCGCCAAGACAGGAAGGACCAGAAAAAGCACACATACACTATCATATATCTGAAGGTATTTTGTACACAGGCTTTCAGCAGGGCATGAATTAGTCTTGTCTTTAAAATCATTATTATTTTTTCATAATTTTAGAATGGTCAACTTACACATAATAATCTTTAACTGATAATTTTCTGATTAATATTGAGCATTATCTACCATCAGCAAAAACACATGAATCATCATTATATGTTGTTCAAAAGTATAATGATGGGTTGGTGACACAGTCCTTTTCTTCTCAGTCCAGCACATGAATAGAAAAGATCGATTATGGCTCATGTTTACACACAAAACTCTCAACATTTCCACAACTGAAACTGCATTTCTCTGCATATTGATCACTTACATTTTGGATTTGTCTTTGATTAAGAATGAAGATGATGTGTGCAAGTGCTTTGCCCTCCACTTTGATGGACAAAGTAAAGGCACATTAATGAAAAGAGTGTGGTATAAAGTGACTACAGGGAGGAAAATACAGCTGGTGGTAAAAACTTATTCTTATTATAATGTGAGAGAGTTCAGTGATGAATTTGTTAACCGTTCTTCAGTTAAATGTGACCCGACTAACAATCATCTGACCATAAATAAAACTTCATGGGAAGATGTTGGAACATACTTCTGTGGAGTCATACACATAAGTGAGGTTCAGTTTGGCTCAGGAACCTTTCTGATGCTGACAGGTATGTTTGGACATGTTTGCATTTTAAATCATTGTGTTCAAATTCTATTGAATGTGAACACAATGCTAACAATCACAATCCAAATGGTTTGTTTTCCAAGGTGCAAAGACAATGAGCGATTCTGTCGTCCAGCAGCCAAAATCAAAGTCAGTGAGGTCATATTTAACAACCAGCTGATCACTAATGGAATATATTATTCTTCAGCTGTTTACTCTGCCTTGCACTGTAGAAACCAAATGTGCTGTTTTGATGTACTTTAATGTTTGGATTGAAATTATTTCCATTTCACAAATTGTCCTGCAGAATGCTGTGCTATGTGATGTACTGTAGATTTTGTTGCAGTTTGTACTTGGCAATGTTGCTATTGGTTAAGAAATCACACAGCCTACTGTAACAGAAAATATAAATATAATTTTAATTCATAGAAATGTTTTGTGACTCGTATCCTACTTGGCAATATATTAAAATGGAGATGCCTCTCTTCTTTTCTCTTCAAATTAATATGAATGTTTTAAGGGAGCATTTTTTTCTGTAAATTAATTTACATTAAAAAATGTTTATGGTTTGGAAAAACCCTATACTCACCAACTATAAAACCCTTTTTCTTTAAAATCTTGTAATTTTACAAGTTAAACAGAGAGATGAACAGATACAGACACTTAAGATGTCCGTGCTAGGACTGTGTTGCATCCCTGACTGATTGTTGGCTGGTTTGTGACAGGAATGAAATTCCCAACCAGTAATAATAGTGTGTGCAGACACAAGAAGGATACACTTAAGCACGGTGTAGGAAAACTTTCCCCTGGGGGACCAGCCATAATAGAAGCTCATTTGTTTACTGCCTTCTGTCATGTATTTTAAATTTGGTCAGGACTTGTCAGGAAACCATCATGTTGAACCTTTCTCTTTTTGACACTTGTTTGTGGGTAGAGATATGAACATGTGGAATTCTTTGCTGTGTTTGACTCTACAATTATATTCTAACTATACAAGTCAGATGTTTTGATGCATGTTCAATCATCCAGGTAACGAAATCCCAAAAAGTTGTTTCTGTTCATCTGGACGTAGCAATGAGAGAAACATTTCGTCACTCATTCACTTTTCCCAACCGGTTTCCCAACCGTAAAAGCAGTACATTTGCATAATTACTGAAACTAACACCACTTACTAACAATGGGTCATGACATCAGTTTCGTGATCTGTTTATAAAGTTGGGGAAACCTGCAGTCAGCTGAAACAGTCAGAGTTCACTTGGATGAGTGATGAAATGTTTCTCCCACTGCTACATCAAGATGAACGAATCAACTTTTTGGGATATACAAATTTTTTGTGAAACAAGTGCCATCTCTTGATAACAGTCTGGTAAGTAGCTCGCTGGCCTGGAGTGCACTTACAACGTATGGTAACATGTCATTATAGCAGCCAAATTATTTCCATTAATAAAGAAAAAAATACTGTGTTGTACATGCTGCCCTAAGTTATTTCATCCTTTGCCTAAGGGCTTTTTAAATCTGACACTCTCTAATGTCTAGCCAGTATATACTATTGACACTGTGTGCAAAAGTGTATATAGAAACCTGCAGAATGTGGACATTGCACATTTTTGAAAAACAAAAAGTGTGACTGTCGACTGAGCAAAGTGGCTCGGCTGCAGGGGACTGGTGGAGCATTGCGTTCAGGGTGTGGTGTCAGGGGAGGCTGACCAACACAGTGATTCTCCATCATCTAATCATGTCTTCCCTATTTTAGTAGGGTGCCGGGACATGACGAGAGAGCTGAGCTTCTGGACTCTAACAAAACATTCATGCACTTTGCAACACTGTGTGCATTGGGTCCTTGTTCACTGAATAATTCATTAGAAGCCCAGAAGTACCAAGATATTCATGCCCATGATGACTGGATGTAGAGTTTTGACTAAAACTGTATGTAGTAGTACAGTAGAGTGAACTCATTTGGTCTTAGATGCAGTAACATCACCAAGGCTAAATCTGGATAACTTTGTGTACTTGGGCCAGTTAATGCTTATCATGACTTGCATTATGGCTGCTGCACGTCAAGATATGCAGCAGTCAAAAGAGTCAGATTGAAAAAAAAGACATGCTAATATAATGTGTTCATTTCCCAGAACATTGAGTAATGCATGAATGGACTTCTTCAGGGGAAGTTTTCAGTATGGAGAAATACAGTGGGGCAAAAAAGTATTTCGTCAGCCGCCAATTGTACAAGTTCTCCTACTTAAAAAGATTACAGAAGCCTGTAATTGTTATCATAAGTCCACCTCAGCTATGAGAGACAAAATGAGAAAGAAAATCCAGAAAGTCACGTAGTCTGTTTTTTAAAGAATTTATTTGCAAATTATGGTGGAAAATAAATATTTAGTCACCTACAAACAAGCAAGACTTTTGGCTCTCACAGACCTATAACTTCTTCTGTAAGAGGCTCCTCTGTCGTTACCTGTATTAACAGCATCTGTTTGAACTCGTTAACAGTATAAATGACACCTGTCCACAAAAAGGTCACCAGAATCAAAACTGCAGACCTGCACTAGGCTGGGAAGACTGAATCTGCAATAGGTAAGCAGCTTGGTGTGAAGAAAACTGTAGGAGCAATTATTAGAAAATTAGATACATACAAGACCACTGATGAGCTCCCTCAATCTGAGGCGCCACGCAAGATCCCACCCCTGGGGTCAAAATGATCACAAGAACGGTGAGCAAAACTCCCAGAACCACAAGGGGGGACCGAGTGAATGACCTGCAGAGAGCTGGGACCAAAGTAACAAAGGCTACCCATCAGTAATACACGACGCCGCCAGGGACTCAAATCCTGCAGTGCCCGACGTGTCCCCCTGCTTACGTCAGTACACGTCCAGGCCCGTCTGAAGTTTGCTACAGAGCATTATGATGATCCAGAAGGGGATTGGGAGAATGTCACATGGTCAGATGAAACCAAAACAGATTTTTTTGGTAAAAACCCTACTTGTCGTGTTTGGAGGAGAAAGAATGCCGAGTTGCATCCAAAGAACACCGTACCTACTGTGAAGCATGAGGGTGGAAACATCAAGCTGTTTGGTGTTGATGTTGAGCCCCAAACATCATGCTTTGGGGCTGTTTTTCTGCAAAGGGATCAGGACGACTGCTCCATGTAAAGGAAAGAATGTATCTTCAGATTCCAAGTGAAAACCTCCTTCCATCAGCATTGAAGATGAAACTCGGCTGGGTCTTTCAGCATGACAATGATCCCATACACACGCCCAGGTAACGAAGGAGTGGCTTCGTAGGAAGTGGCCTAGCCAGTCTCCAGATCTCAACCCCACAGAAAATCTTTGGAGGAAGTTGAAAGTCCGTGTTGCCCAGCGACAGCATCACTGCTGTAGAGGAGACCTGCATGGAGGAATGGGCCAAAATACCAGCAACAGTGTGTGAAAACCTTGTGAAGACTTACAGAAAATGTTTGACCTCTGCCATTGCCAGCATAGAATATATAACAAAGTATTGAGATGAACTTTTGTTACTGACCAAATACTTATTTTCCACCATGATTTGCAAATAAATTCTTTAAAAATCAAACAA
>VURO01047634.1:0-21510 GCA_015108175.1 Pelvicachromis taeniatus | reverse complement strand
GGTCTGAAAACTATGAGTGTTTAAGTGTTAATATTTATTTAGGATTAGTAGGAACAACTTAAAGTCAAATGCAATTCATGAATAGCTCTAATTGAATTTCTGACATGAGTTTAATGTAGACACATGGTCTATTGTTTACATTTAAAATATAACTGCAACATTGTTTCAAAAAAAAAAGACTTGAAAGTCACAGTTTCGGACTTGGGACTGACTTGAGGGTTGTCCGTCTTGACTTGGGACTTGACTCTGACTTGAGGATAAAGACTCGAGACTTACTTGAGACTTGCAAAACAGTGACTTGGTCCCACCTCTGGTTAATAGTCATATCCTTCATAGGAAACACTTGAAACTCTTAAAAGCCTAAGATGAGAGCCGTTTAGAAGATAATGGGGTCTCATTTTTTATAAAGGTCACTTTTTTTTTAAATTTTATATTTTAACCATGAGCGCGCATCTGCCTGTCTTCCACCACACACACCATGATAATGTGATGCATGGCTCAATGGCATGAACATTTTATGTTAAAGGTGGGAGGTACCCGACAAACTGCACACAGTTGTGTACAGTAGTTTCTATGAAACAGCATCTGTATGAGCTAAACTTCTTATTATGTGATTTATAGGAACACAGTGTACCGAGGGAGAGAGGAAGTGAACAACTAATTAGAAGCTGGTGTGTGTGTGTGTGTGTGATGGACTGCAGTTCCCGATATAGCCCCAGTGCAGCGATTAGACTTGTCCGTGAGCTGATTAATATTCCCCAGAGACGTCGGGTGAGGTGAGGGAAATGATTATGGGATGGACGGATAATGGAAAGATAATGCCTCCATGGATCACACTGTCAGAGCAGAAAGAGAGTGAGGGAGGGCAAGGAGCAAGGGATGCAGGTACAGCAGGCAAGCCAAATAGAGAAAAAAAAACTTTTCAAAAGAACTTTAAAGTGCTCTGTGAGAGGAGGAGATGCTGAGGAGGGAGAAGAGGAAGCTGTGAAAAGATAAACAACAGCCTGTTTTTTTTACCCCATGTTCTCTGTTTGTTGCAGAAGACCTTGATCAGTTTGCATGGAGTCCTAACTTTACTTACCATTTCACTAGCTGGGCCCCCTGTCATTTTAGGTCTGACAGTGTGTTAGTAGGTAAACGTGAATGACTTGGACATGAATTAAGCTGCAGTTTGGGGAAGGCCTCGAAGGGGACTGGCGGCGGCTCCCGCGCCTTGCAGATCCCCATGTACTAAATAGAAGTGAAGAAGTTAAAGAATTGAAAAGGGGAAGGAGGGTGGGGCACATAAACAAGAATGAACAGCTTGTAGAACTGGGGGAACAGAATAGATGAGGACCGGAAAGAGTGTGTTTGGAGGCGTGGTCCCGCTCCTGAAATTCAGATATAATCTCCAACTGTAGGTTGGATGCGAATGCCAAGTATACACCAAGCCCTGTTGTCCATTGGTGGACAACTTAATCAATTCTGTTGTTATCAAAAAAAGTTGTAAATTACTGTGACAAACCTTGTGCCTAAGACTCTTCCCTTTTTAAGTGAAATATAAAATGCTTCATTAATCAGACTGTGCTGTGGCTGTGTGTCTCTTAATTCTGGGCACCTGGCTGGATGATTTTGTCACTCATTTCTGAAGTAAAGAATCAACGTGATGATATCTTCTTGCTTTTCACTTTATACAAACCATTAAAAAAGAAAAGAAAGAAAGAAAAAGAAGAAGAAACCCTATAAAGTAGACTGGGCTCCATCAAACACGTCTGGGCCTGATTAAAAAGACACAATATAAACAGTTTTGCAGAAATCCGCCAGCACAGCTGACACTATAAACAACACATAATGTAACACCTTTTATATTAGTGGCTGGTGTTATACACTAATATCTCCATTAAAAATGACCATATGTTGTAAATATGCATTGAACAGTGTGTGGATATAATGCAGCAGATGTGTGCTGTGAGTGAGTGACATGTGGATGGGGAACAGAAGAGGGGAGAAGGAGGCACGGGGAGAAAAAAAGGTGTTATAGCAGTCAAGGAAGATGAGGACAGGGAGGAAGTCGAGAGAGTGGGAGGAAAGAAGAGAAAAACTGGGGGAGATGAGGTCAAGAGGCAAGAAGTGGAGCGTAAGATAATGGAAGAGAAGGGCAGCTGAAGAGACAGCGAAGGTGAAAGTGAGGGGGGGTTAAATGCAAGAGGAGGGTGGGAGAGGTACAAACACTGAGGTGGAGCAGCAAGAAGGGATGTGGAGAAACAAATGAGACTGCTTCACAAGAGAGAGAGGAAAAATGAGAGGGGAGGAGGGCAGCTGCAAAGGAGTAAACCCAGCTGGTGTTTGGCCTGGCATAATCTATGCCAACATAATAACGTCAGCCACAAGCCGGGCTGACAAACAGCGGGGATGAGAGTGCAGAGAGGGGAGGAGAGAAAGAGCGGTGGAGTGAGAGATGGAAGACAAGAAAAAGGGTGAGTGAGGTGATGCGAGAGCACACAGAGAAGGAGGAGGGAAGCTGTTTGATTAAAGCAGAGGGAGGTCAGAGCACAGCAATGAGGACCTGCAGAGCAACACAGCAGGTTTTGTGGTAAACGACACATCATTAGATTTAAATGTTAGAAGAACGGGGTTGCTGTTAAGACCCGCTGGCAAAATAATGTATCCTCAATGCACACGCAGGCAAGTGGCTAAAAATATACAAGTGTAACCGAGAAACTGATCAGCCACACCAGGGCTTAGAAATGCTCGTTACCACGGTGTGTGAACAGGGATGAGTCCAGCTGAAAGTGAATGAGCTTGAATGAGACTCCAAGCTGTCCATTGATGTAAAAATACGATGATTACAGTCATGTTTAATACTGAAGAAAACTTCATTTTCATTGCTCACAACTATAATACGCAGGATCTTTCTCTGGGAGCAGAGATGGAGTCGACTAATGATTTGAAACGAGTCCGTATATCATATTGTGTTTTGACGGGGCAGCAAAATCCAATCACGAGTGGTCATGGGATATTGAGTTTGAGAAGATAGCTGATGCCAGGAGTAAATGCAGTTGGTTCTCAGTAAATACATTCATCAAAAGTTTGTTCCCTGCTTTTTTTTTCTTCATCCTTTTCTGGTATTTTAACACAAATGTGCCATTCCTAACAAGCACTGTGAAGGTGACCATTCATGCTGCTCTCATACTCCTGGGATTAAAATGACTAGATGTTTTTTAACAGGTAAGTTGGATGCACTTTGTGTTTCAGTTACTCAACGTCAACCACATAGTTGTGCCATACTATAGAGAAGTTGAATATTTTTCAATACTAAACCAAACCCAGTGTTTTGCTGTGTTGTCTGATATCAACATTTGTGCTGGCAAGTTATATTTATCTGTAATTTCTATGCATTGTGTGCACTTTGAGAGTGTCCACAGATGCCTTGGAGCCCACCCACATGAATCATATGTTCAATAAAAACTCAGAAAATAGATATTTTTTTGCTTTCATGTATGTTCAATGTAAAGTAAACTGCATACGCTGTTTGTAGCTACAGTAGCTTTAGTATATTTGTAGTCTTGTTTAGTGTCACAGCTAAACTTGGACTGTTTGCAAACTACATGTTTCTTCTTGGGAACTAGGTTTCTTGTTTAGTGATTATAACTGTGGCTATAACTGATTCTTACGTTTATTTAACCATGAACTAAGGCTATGACCAGGACAGGCATCATTATCATTTTGGAAGCCGAGAATCTTATTGCCAGGAGCTCCGTCCCTAACCGCCGCCACAAAGCACCAAACCCCTACAGCTGCTCATGTGGGTGGTGGGCCCACAGGGGAGGGGACCCATGTGGCTTCACAGGGTCTGGGTAGTGACCGAAAGAACGAGGTCGCAGATACAAGTAGGGGAAATTAGATTCATTCAAGGGCTGCCTGGGCTCCTCTATAGATAGGATTTAAGTAGAGCTCCTCCACACTGATATAAGCTAGTTGATGTGGTTCAGGCATTGGTTTTGACTAGGATGCCTCCTGGACGCCTCCTAGGTGAGGTGTTTTTGGCATGTCCTACTAAGAGGAGGCCCTAAGGCAGACCCTGAGGACTACTGAGGACTCACTGAAGAGATTATATCGCTCATCTAGCTTGTGAAGGTCTTGTTGTCCCCACAATCTGATGTCAGATATCTGAGGTTCAATGTTAATACTGCTGCACCAGCAACCCAAACCTGGATATGCGATAGAAAATAGACAGATGGGTCACATCATGTTATTAGATATTAAAAGTAATCAACACTGCTGAAGAAAATCTGGGAATGCTGAATGAAAACATGCAGTCTCCATACAGAAGCCCTCAAGAACTTCTTGCTTGGAGCTTAGCAGTGCTGACCAGTGAGGTGCACCTGTGCTGGGATTTGTCACTGGTCAAATGTGTCACGTGTGGCGCTATCAACTGGAAATGAAAAATGAAAACCCACAGATGACATGCTAGGATGACATGTCTTTTTACATAAAACACAGTGGTCATCTAAGATACCATACTATTTCTGCACTACACAGCAAAAATGATCAGCCAGGGACAAATAAAGGACCTTGATTTAAACGATAATTTCACGCTATTTGCGATGGAAGTTTCCATTAAAGGATTAAACTTTACTTTTTCTGAAAATACATTTGAGTTGAGACTGGGATCATTTCTGTTGATGTATTGTATTAGCACGCTGGATTTATTATTACTGCAGGGCAGCAGTGACATTCCTGCTGCGACTGTTTCTGCAGATACAGTATGTGTGTATTTGCCCATATCTGCAAAACTTGCCTTTTCTTTCTTCGGCTTCATAATTGACCTTTTGTCTGTGTCTAGTCGTCTGTGTGACTCGAGCCCTCCAGTTTGAACATTTGTGTCTTTTTGGTGAGGTTGTGTGTGCTGCTCATTGTTCTCTGTCTTTCTGGCTCTTGCACCATCATACAGGCATAAGAAAATGCTGGAATTTGAGGCACTCCGTTTGTACTTCCTGTATTTTCTTCGTGTTGCTAAGGTAGCACTTCCTGTCTGGGAAGCTGGAAAACATTGCTCTGATGCAAAACACATACATGCACCCAAACAGGCATGCACTTACATATTAGAGTTTGCCAGTGTGAAAACTTTTGAGAAATTATTATTGTTATTTTTGCATTTTCCCGATTTAAGAATGCAAGTTCACACACATTCAAATGTTTAACAAAGTACTGCAAAAGATGTCCACCATGAATGACATCATCCATTAGTTAGTGAGTTCCTGTTATAAATCCTTGCCATCACCATCTGGCTGTTGTCAAACTAGATGCGACGAGTGAGGGTGGAGCTGACATCACACTAATAAAGAAGCTTGTAGGTCACAAAGCAGGCTTCCACCAAAGCAAACCCTGCTTTACTGTTCCTTTTTAAGGGACCATAACATACATAATTAACATCATGGTTTACTCAATAAGACTTTTGAATAGTGACTGAGAAGGGAGGATATCAATATCGAAGAGAGAGGATATTCATTTGTTTAAACCCTGTAGCACATTTCTGTCTCCAAGAATAGAATTGTCAAAAAGAAAGCAGGTTTACGGCACTTTTGCACTGACTTCATTTCATAGACTCTGTTTGCTCCTAAGCATTTCAGTAAAAAAGCAAGAGTTGGTAGAGCACCATAAGGAAAAGCGCAGACATAAATGCTAAATTGCTCACAGTTGTTTCATGTGGTTTTGTTCAGTCTGTATTTTTGGTGCCTCCATAGCTGTATATGCACACCACAAACACCACAAAGACAATAATGCACATGAACATCAGGTTTTTGATGGCATAGACAGATCGAGGTGAGAACACAATCTGAAAATAGCAGCAGAGCAAAAGGAGAAAACCTTCATGGGGATTCCATTTGGTACAATATTTGCTAATTTTTTGAACTTTTGGATTATATCGAGAACAGTAGCACTATGCTGGGTTAGTGCAGTTTTAAAGGGACAATACAATTCACTTTTAAAACATGTCTATAACGCATTGCATTGCAGCAGCTCCAAATAATGCTGCTTTCGGCTGCTCCCTGCTTCAAACGGGGTAGCCACAGCAAATAGCTTTGCATATTTGATTTGGCAGATCTTTATGCCAGAAGCCCTTCCTGACACAACCCCAAACGGGAATTGCGTCTCCTCCCAGGATCTAACTGAGGATCTTTTGCTTGTTAGGCGAATGTATAATCCACTCAATAATGAAGCCGTTCATTATAGCAGCTACAAATCTGATATTTACTCTTTGCTTTATAATAACAAATGATTACTTGCTCAGATTGACTTATTACTGTTCACACACCAGGTTCATGCCCCCGATTTGGCCACAACGGGAGACTGAAATATCGTCCTGCTGTCATTTTGTCAGACTCATCTCTCTCTCTCTCTCTGTCCCTGACAGCCTGTGACAGTACGGAGAGCGATGCACACAGAGTCGCACACAGACTCACATTCCTTGTGTCTTAGTCACTTGCGCACAGAAATGTCATTGTCACCATCCAGAGAAACAGACAGAGGGGGAGCGGTGGGACTGCTAGGGGAGGGGGTGGGGAGAAAGAGAGGATGTTAAGTGTTGACTTGTGAAAAGCCTGCCCTTGTGTTTTTAAGTTATCAGCAGAGAATGGACAAGGACTGATAAGTATAGTGGTGAAGTGCTGAATGGCTGATAGTATGTTTGAAGTGGAGCGTGTGGTTCTGAAAGACGGAGAGACGACATTGGAAGATAAATTGTCTGGAAAAAACAAAGAAAGAGAAGAAATTATCTCCGGCCCTTAAGCTTGACCTCTTATGATTGATCCCTTTGCCACTAGAAGATTAGGATGTATTTTTTCACAGTTACACACATGTCAAAGGGTTGTTTGTCCATCTTGCTGCATTTCAGTAGTTTGATTAGTAGGTTGAGGAATGGAAGGTGGTGTGGAAGGTAACTGGGATTACTTGTAAGGGCTATTCTCACACTAGAGGTAATACTATTGATACCAAAGCGGGTGCTGGTATCAGGTCAATACTGGCATGACAGGATTGATATGTTGTTTCTATCCTTTAAGCTCAGTATGTAACCCACTGCTCAATAAAAAAATATGCCTCAAACATGCACAATGAAAAATGACTGAACCTTTTTGTGTTTACTGCCATGTCTACTTTATTTATAGCCCATAGCACATGTAAACCCAGAAGCTGAAATTTGCATTATTGCGCACACACCTGTCTTGCAGCAGTGCAGAGAATAAGAAATTAAAAAGTTTCATTATGATTACACTTGATCTCTCTATTTTCTTTGTTTTTGCTACTGTCTATTTTAATGTGCACCACTGAGTTTACCAATCCACTGTGATGGTTATTTCCAGTGGAATATATCATCATACATCACCACATTTGCCCTTTAACAACAAGCTTCTTTGCTTTTAAATCACCTGAGAGGCGGTAAGAAGCAGCTGCACTCAGATATTAAAAAAAGCTGGACATGCAACCTCTGGGAGGAGAAATTCTGTGAGTATACTTGTCCTCGATCTGTCCAAAAACTAAAGTCCAAGTCTTTCTTTTGTCTTTTCTTTCTTATATTTCACACTAAAAGTTAGAGGTTTGCATGCCAGAGATCCTCAGTTTGAGACTGGAAGGAGACACAGCCCAGCCTCAGGAGGTCACGAGCTTGTGTACTCCCAGTACCGATCCCACGCCTGGATAAATAGGAATGTTGGGCATCTGGCAAGAAATCTGTGCCAAATCAGATATGTGGATCCATCCTTTGTGACAGCCCCTTGGGAAATAAGGGGACAGCCAAAAGTACCTATAAGGCTGAGTAAGTGTGATTTGTCTGTTAATAGATATTTAGTAAGAATGTGAACCAAAAAAATTTCAGGGCAGCTCTTGTTTGTCAAATTTTACAAGGTTTCCATCACTTACTTTTTGCCCTGTGTGTTAGTGCCGTGTTATAAACAGATACACCTGGCTCCTTACATAAGCTAAAGCCTCCAAGGCTGTGGCACACCTCCTCTGTCAGAATTTCCACTGCACTTGCATCAAATTGTTTAACAGGTACATGCATGTACACACAGGGGTACACAAACACATACACGTGCAAGTTCAGTGCAAGGTTCAATAAAGGAAAACATAACAACAGTACACAATAACATGTAGCTAAAACTGTGTTAAACACACGCGCACCCTTACTTACCTCTGTGTGTGTGTGTGTGTGTGTGTGTGTGTGTGTGTGTGTGTGTGTGTGTGTGTGTGTGTGTGTGTGTGTGTGTGTGTGTTTTGTTTGCGTTCTCTTGGTTTTCAGGTTGTGGATTTAAATGAATTTGTTTATTAATGTGTGACTTCATAGTTGACGTTTTAACCAAGTACACATGCTGAATCAGCAGTCAGCACACTTTAATCATCCAGTGAACCCAAACACACACCCACACAGAAAATGGGACATTACATGCACGCACACACACGTCCTATAAGGAAAGGGGCAGGATAGGGCAACTGAGCTACGACATAATAACCAGTGGGCCAGAGAGGACAGCGACGGATTAGAGAGTGACAGAGAGTGCAGAAGAGAGATCAGGGTCATTACAGAGTGACAGTGTTGAGAGATAGCTAGAGCTTATAGCAACACCAAAAAGTGAGTGGTGATGAGGCCGTTGGTTACAAAAAACTGCAACAGTGAGGATTCACTTTTTCTTTGGCATGTAATCATCACTGATAATATGTTACTCTTATTTGGACATAACGTCATTCCCTTCTGAGCTAAACTGCCACTAGAACAGCTTTAGTCTTTTGTTTTAAAGCATCTGTTTTCTACCACCTATCTGGATCCAGGTTGCAGGGGAGGCAGTCAAGTCCAGAAATCTCTGTCTCCAGCCATCTCTTCTAGCTCTTCCCTGAAGGAATGCCATGGCATTTCTAAGTCAGCAGAAAGACTTACAGTCTTGTGTAAAACAAAGTTTTCACAGGAATCTCTGCAGTCCAGAGAAAAGCTCACTGCACCTTTACTGCTTCAAAAATAATTAAAATTAGCAGCCAAGTGGTGCTCATCAAATGCACTTGACTAATCAGACCAAGCAATCCTGAGAAAACACAAAACGAGGTGACAGACAGACAGACAGACAGACAGACAGACAGACAGACAGATAGACAGACAGATAGATAGATAGATAGATAGATAGATAGATAGATAGATAGATAGATAGATAGATAGATAGATGTAACTCAGAAACCCAGGCCAACACTGCACCAAAACAAACACAAGCATGTGAATGTTGTCATGTGGAAACAAAAACTGTCCTTCCCCAATTCTTTGTACAAAGTTGAAAATCAAACTACTTATTATATTTATTTATATTTTTATTTATTAATTTTTGTATGTGTAAAAATAGTTTTAGAAGGAAAATAAAAAAAAATATCTTCCTGAAATGTTTGCTTTGTTGCTTGTCCCTGCTGTTTCCTATATTTAGTTTGAAAAGATCAGAATTACCTTTTACAAGAGATCATACAAATATACAGAAATTCAGTTATTCTTTGGGGAAGGGCTTTGCTGTGAAAAACTGTCACCACCAAGAATGCCACCAGCTCTCTGCAACTTTTGGCATCGGCAAAGTGTGCAATAATCGTGTGGTCATAATGAGGATTTAAAATTTTAAGCAATGTAATGCAGTAAAAGACAATTTTGATGCATTTCCAGGAAAAATAGAATAATAAACAAATATTTTGTACTTGGTGGAAACTTTATCTTTTAAAACGCTGCATACAAAGACTTTGACCTCACATGTAGAAACCTGGCAAGAAAAAAAATGTGACAATATGTTCCCATCAAGGTTGTTTTTCATGTTAGTTGGTTTGGTTCCTTTTTTTTTTTTTTACTATTAAGTAATCTTCATGTGACTTTTTGAAGATGCACTGTCACAAAAACAGTTTTCTTTAGAAGCAAATGAGCAAAATAGTTTTGAGGTTACTGTCGGATATTCAGGAATTTAAATTTTTCAATGGTTAAATTTCTGCACAATAAGCCACAAGGAAACGTATGTGTGGGTTTTGAGGATGTGAAGACAAGCAGCGTGTTGCAATGAAGGTACCACATTACAACACCTATCCCCAAGAAACCAGATACAAATATAGTTCTGGTTAGAAAGAGCAATTCCTCATTTTAAGTTACTTCCCTTCCAATCTCATGAGAAGGGCAAGTGCACAGCAGCATATTGAGAAGGAGTGTGATTAAAAAAAAAGAGGGAATGGAGGTAAATTGAAATGGATTTTAGCACGTTTCAGAGAAAAACAGGACAGGGAGAAGAAATGGAAGAGCAAGCACTTCATGTTTCACTTCTGCAAACCTCACTGGATATCTGGAAATGAGATAATGCCTAGTTACTGTAACTAAGAGCCCAGGGACAAATAAACTGGTTCTTAAAATACTTCTAGCTATCATGGGGATCTGCTGGCTCCAGTACAACTCCAGGGTTTTTTTTTCCAAGGACTGAGAATCAGGGTTAATGAACAACTGACTTAATGTCCCGGAGCAAATAAACTCTCTACAACCATTTTCACACCAAGCATGAGGACACAGCAGATACCCTGTCCAGACCCTGTGAACTGAGTTCTCTGTGCAGGAAAGTTAATTTCTCTGAGGACCGGGGGAAGGGGGGGGGGGGGAAGACACCTTATACATCAATCCTGAAATGACCGATTTGTGCAGAAATGCTGTAGAAGAGAAGAGCGATTTTGAAATGGACAGACAAATGCTGGAGAAAACACTCTTACTCTATTGATTTTCTCTCACACAGATATGTACAGTCCTGTAAGTATGACTTCAGCTCTTTGTAAGATAATAACAGGAAACTGTGCAAGAGGATGTGCGGGAAAATCAAATACCAAGCCATTGTATAAAGAATTAGAATGATGACAAATATGGAGCACAAGATTTTGGACATATTTGTGCAATCTTTGGGAGGGCCTGATATTTTGAGTTTGTACATTTTTGGAAAGTGAGGTCACTTGAGCGCCGCCTGCTACAAAGGGATGTTGTTGAATTAATAGTCTATTTCAAAGTATTGCTTAGAATTGAGCTTTTCATCATATCAGAAACGTGAAATATCCAGAGCGTTAAATTGGTCTTAATTGTGACCCTAAACCCAGATATGTCATTTGTTGAATTACAGCTGCTGTTTTGGAAAAGAGGGATTTTTCCAGTGATACGTTACTTCATTACTAGTAAGCTGTTACCAAAGATGCTGTAGTTCACTTATAGACCTAGCCAGTCCAGTCCCTTAGCCTACGTTATCCATGAGTCGAGGTGGTGGTGTAAAGCATTATTGGGTCATTAGGTGGGCACCATGCTTCATAGGTTTTTGATTAAAAGCCAACAATACCTCCAGAATGCTCATTAGTAACATCTGGTGTCCCAGTGTGCCCCCCTCTGCTTTACCTCCCTTTATTTACCTTGTTGCTGCGGTTATTGCCATTAATTTGGGGTCCAGGTAGTGTCTCTCCTTCTGATCCAAAGCCAACAAATAGGCTGTTCTGCAAATTTAGCTGGAGGTTTACCGCTGAGCCTTTCCTTGAATGCCCTTGTCCTTCATTAGCCTAATAGTTGACTTGCCCTCAAGTCCTCTCCTGCTAACCAGAAAAAGACAAATTCTGGCTTTCCACCCACTTTGCTCTGCATCAGCTACTAGTTCAGCATACTTCAGGCTCTTGCATTCTTGGTCCTTTTCAACTACTTCCTCCCAGGGCATCGTCAGCTCTACCAAGCAGCCAGTTTATGTCAAGAGTTAGAATGACACTAAAAAAAACTTGGATTGGGCTTGATATCTGTGCCACCTGATTGTCTTACACCTTACACCACTAAAGGCACAGGAGCTCAATTTTACCTGGTAAGACTTGGAACGAAATTAATAAGTATTTAAAAGTGTGTGGCTAATTGTTGTTTAGTGGCTGCAGTTCAACTACTGAAAGCCAGACTAGCAACTTCACTTTCAAAAAACATGAAAATCCCCTTAACAGGAAGCTTGGCACAATGCAAATAGCTGTAATGATTAAAACTAGGGAAGATTATGTGTTGGGGTTTTCCTGCAGTCAAATTCAGCTCCTCAGTTTGTGTCCATAGCAAAGCCAGGACGTGTTTTGTTGTCTTGTTAAACTTAAAAATGCATTTTCAGTATAATGTGCACATTGATGTGCACGTGTGTGGTCTCAGACAGAGGGTGGACTGAGGACAAAGTGTGTGTGTGTGTGCGTGGGTGGGTGGTGGTGTTAGACAAGGCCGCACATGGAGCCACAACACCCTCACAGCAAACAACAAGAAGACCAAACTACCAGCCCAGCCCATACAAACTCACTCTCGCCACTTGACAACACTATTGTGGCAGAGGGAAGAAAGAGACTCTGTGTGTGTGTGTGTGTGTGTGTGTGTGTGTGTGTGTGTGTGTGTGTGTGTGTGTGTGTGTGTGTGTGTGTGTGTGTGTGTGTGTGTGTGTGTGTGTGTGCAGATTTTGGGGTGGGGTGGTCGTCTGGATTTCCTCCAGAGAGTGAAACAAACGGATTGAGGGAGATTCACTTCCCCATTGGGACAGACAGATAATATTGACACAGTCTGTCACAATGAGGCAGACTGAGCAACAATTTCTAACCTGCCATTTACTGAAAATCTGCCTGATGAACAAACTCAGAGTTCTTATGACCTATCACTCACAGGATGTGTTTTGCAAGTAAACAATGCAAATTCAAAACAGCAGCCAATTAACTGCTGTTACATCACAGATGACACCTCCACATTCGTCTTCCCCAAAATCCTGACATATGTCTGCTGCTAAATAACCCAAATCACTGCCGGGATGTAGAAGAAACAGTGTATCAGTAATTTTTTCACATTACTTCTGCTGTCATTCCTGTAATTCTTGCTATTGGTCCTTCGGAGATTAAGTTTTAAATCATCAAATGCACCATTACCTGTTTTGTGCAGGACATTTCAGATTTTTATTTCAGTTGTTTGAGTTGATTTTCAATAGACTGACATGGCTAAATGCTTAATTTTATTGCTGCCAGTGTAAGTAAAACGTGGGATTTGACAAACTGTATTAATCTCAAAGGTCAGATGCTGCTATTCAGTCAGTTGCTGCTGTCATCACAGAGACAAACAGAAGATGTCCCTTTGTAAAGGTGCCTTGATAAAGTATAAAGGCAACCACAAAGACGTCACAGTGCAACAGCAGGAAACTACCATGCGTCCTCCAAGTGCATTAGGAAATCTGCCATCCACAGCTTTCCACGGGTATGTGCACAAGATATAGTATAATCCCATGCTTATGGCCGATTTAGACTTCTGCAGTAAATCTTTGTAGAGCCCATCATATGATCTACGCAAGTGGCCAATGTTCTTGCCAGGAGTCCTGCTTGTATGTTATGCAAGTGTTTTATATGCGATGCTAGCCACAATAGAATCAAAGAAAATGCTGGGAGTTTTTTTCCTGCTGGGTTTCCACTCTTTGTTGTACTCAGTTTTTTCTTTGTTTTTTTTGTTTTTTTTTTGAGGCAAACGAATTTCTCAAATGTTTTGACTTTTTCATAATTTCCCTCACATCCATTCCGATGGTTTCAGCAATTTCTCTCCAGACATGCTGGCATGTGTTAGTACTTGTATTGAGGCATTAGTCATTTTTTTTCTGTTCTAAAAGTGTTGTGAAAAATTTAACTGGATGTGTTTAGGAGGAACTGATGTTACTGAATAGGCCAATCACTACACACAATGTGTAGTGACATTTACAAAGAGGTGCACGTCGGGTTACAAAGTGGGGTCTCGAGCCCAGTTTACATCTCCGAGTGCACTCTGGTGCAGTCCTCCAAGATTCTGAGAGCACATCGCTGGTGACGTGTACATCTGTAAAATGCTGATTGGAAAAGAAAAGGGAGTGACAGCAGAGTTCACAGGGAAAGTATAATATGTTCTAACTTTGCTCTTCTCCCCAGCTGGCTGATGGACCGACAACAACACAAGCAAGAGTGCACCACAGACCACATATTCTGTATACTGCCCCCTCTGGCAACAGAGCTGGGCCATCCCTGGACCGCTGTCTGCTAGCATAAAGTGTATAGCATAAACTCTGTGTCAGAGTGATAATGGTTGTGACAAAATTGGTATCACAAGATTGTCACCCAAGAAACTGCTTTGCCTACTGTTTCGCTCACTTCACTACTTAGGTTTAGGTGCTAAAAACCACATGGTTTGTTTCGCCTTGTGCATATTTCAGAAATGCCAGCAGCTTTGACAAAACAGCAGCTTTGACTTGATGGGAATGAAAATGTCATGTGAAGCTTCAGAGATCATGGGAGTGCAGCTCTTACTGTCCCGAATGTTGATCAGGCAGAGATGATTGCAGAGAAGAGTGACCCAGATAGTCAGCATCATGTAGTTACTTTCATCATGTAAAAGTTGCATAACTTGTTTGTTTATATTCCACATTCTGAATCAAATTACACACAGCTACCCTCTTCTACACCCTCGAGATATTTACTATTAATCTGACTGCAAGCAAGCAGACTTCCTGAAGCACTGGTTTGCTTATTACTCTCATTCGAACTGTGCATTTCAGGTGTATTTCTTTCACAAAAGCAATACCCTGATTTTTGTTCTTGTTGTTGTTGATTTGTTTTTTTTTGTGTGTGTGTCTTTAACTTTTCCTCTCCTCAGGCTACAGATATTTATACACTCTTCCTGTAGATATTCATGCACAAACAAATGTAAATCTTTTTAGCAAGTGCAGTCAGCTGGAGTAGACTCTGTGAGTCAAATGCAATTAAACCTCCTGTCTGTGTCTCTGCTCGCCTCAGATACAGTAATGGCACACACAACACAAACACACATAGTGGTGCGTCAGGAAGGTGTGTCTGCTCGTGTGTATACTGTCTGCATGTAATCATCTGTGCATGTTTATCTGCTAAAACTGTGCCCTAACCACCGTGACCTCTAGATAAAGTGTGTGTGCGTACGCGCATCTTGTCAGGAGTCTGTCAAATGTGGGAGTGACCGCTGCACTGTTTACACACGACGCCTTGGTGTGACCTCGGAGGTTGCCGTTGACCGTGATTGGCTGCCAGCTACCAGCTCATTAAGCCGCTAGCATGGGGACATCGTGCGAGGAGACACTCTCCATTTGTTTCACAACACATGAACATAGTCACACACAGTCGTCAGAGGGACACCGCAGGCATGGCAGGCGGCCACACACACATGCCCGGTCCTGCATGTGCGTACACACATCAGAGCGCACCTGTAGCAGAGAGTCTATCTGGCACCGGTGACCCGGCTGAACTTTGGCTCACCCTCATTGGTTCTCTCCACTACACAACCTCACACCTAGATGCCTGTTGGCTGCTGGACCAAACCACAGGGTCATGACTTAGAGAAGAGAACAGAACAAAACTAAATAATTACAACAAAACTGAAAATGCCATGTTTAAGAAGAAAGAAGAGGTGACGTAAACATATGTAGTTTGGTGAAAGTCATTTTTAAAAAATTGAAACTTTAGAGGAACTAAGAAAAAAAAAGAAAACTGAATTTTATCCTGATGACCATGTCTTTTCTTGACACCATCCAGTGGGTGTTGAAAGAGTGTTGTCAGCAAAACCACTGAGGTCCACAAAGATCACCTCAGGACAGGAGAATTAGAGCCAATCAATGAATCTAAAGGACGAGTCCTTCCTATTAGAACACAAGGCTTATTTTTATTCCTGTTATTAACAATATCGTTGTACTTTATCACCAAGTGAAATCACAGATTTTGAGAGCATGGCGTCCTTTCTAACTATCTGACTGCTTTTGTTGCTCCCACTGTTGATTTTCTGCCACTGCACTCAGAGAACAGAGCAATTACCTTGGAAAGTACAGTGACAGCCGATTAATACTAAGGTGCAATCCAACGCAAGCATTATCCTGTAAAAAAAGAGCAAGTCTTATAATCAACATGACTGATTTCTGAACAGAATATAACTTTATTTGTTGCCAAGACATAGTCCACAACATGTTTGGCTGAATTTATAAGGATGTAGGTGTATTAGTACATAAATAATGGTGTAAAAGTCAGTGATGAATTGCACCTTTTTATTTATGTTGCTTGAGCTGCAAATTTTTCTGCTTTGTTATTTTGTTTGCTTGTTCTCACGGGTTGTTTTTTGAACACGATGGGTGGATGGGAGAACATCAGCATCCACAACTCCTTATCTGTTTCTCAGAAAAACCATTGTCTTCATTTTACTCGCCTCAGTCGAGGAACAAATATGCCATTGCTTCTGCTCAGTGTAGCCTTTGCTGTCTATGGCTCACATCCAAACGAGGCCCTACGCCATCTCACTTCTCCACATTTACATGGCAGATCTGCCACATTAACTAACCCACTAGCCTTGAGATAGTAAGATATAAAGCCTGAGCCTTTATTGATTTGATGGCTGATTACTGCTACTACTACATTGCTCTCTCCTCATCTCTCCTGACTGATTTTTCTCTGGTGATCGGGGGCTCTTGGGCAGTCTGTGGAACAATTTGGGTGATGCTATATACAACAAAACATAATGTCCCAGATCATTCAGAGCTGGGGAAAATAAGGGTCGGCGAATGGCATCAATATCTTTGGCTTATAGTAACTGCTTGAACACTCTGGTCACATGAGGCCACCCATTGTCCCAAAAAAACCACAAACAAACCAAAAAAAAACCCCAAGGTCACTGCACCAGCATAATGTGTCAGGATTCCCTCCACATAACTAACAGCTCTCACGCTACCTTTGGCTAGCACTGCAAAACTGGTCATTCCTGATCTTTTGCAGGCAGCATCATAAATTCGCCACACCAGCTATTTCTTCTCTCTCTGTGAAGAGAATGGGGCACCAGCAATGGACAAGCAAGTTTGGGTGTTCTGGCAAATCTCAGTCAAGATAGAAATGTTTGCTGCTCTTAGAAGGATTGCTAAGAAACAATAAGAAAGGTGACAAGAAAATGCCATTGTGAATGTTGTGAATGAAATTGAAACTGAACAGATACATTTTCCTGAAGGTCCATCTTCTAGTAGTATACACTGTAGTAGACACTGACTGAATGTCTCTGTTTCTCTCAGAGAAAGTGAAGGTTTCTCAAAGCTTGTGTTTGTAACCCACTCCTGGGTAAGTACACCTCACTCTAGGTTCGGAGAGGAGCTGGACACGAGTGCGAATAATCAGAACACACATGAAATTCAGTAACTGTGACTTTAGTTACAACAGGTAACAACTTCATAACACATATAACAATTTGGGCCCTTCACAAAATAAAATAAACATAAAATACATTGTCCTTTCAAAAGAAATGTTGTTAGGTTGCAACCTTATATTTCAGTTTGTTTCTCATCCCTCTAGGAGGGTTGCTCTCAAATGTCTCAACTAAAGCCTTATTAAATCCTTCCAAAATAGTCTGAGCAAAAGAAATTAATGGACTGCCTAGTTGAGGGTAAGTGAACTTCCTTGCAGGTCTCCTTAACCGTTCAGACCTACGTAGAGACTCACTGCCATGCTCACTAGAAGTAGCATCCATTTTATTTTCAGGGGCTGGGTGGTTAGCTGTAATTAACGGACGGTCACTTTCTGGCAGTATATCATTGGTTTGCTTGTGACAGGAACTGCCCAGAGCTTGTGACTGTTCTTGTTCACTTGTGGGTATTTGGTCTTTTCTTTCTGGGTTGGTTTTAGTCTGTGAAGGTTCAGAGGTGTCGTTTCCTTTCTCCACTTCATCAACGTAGTTGTCCACTTCAATACAACCCATTTCAGGGTCTGTCTTCATTGTTTGTTCTGGAGATTCAGAATTGTTTAGGTCAATATCAGATGAGTTTCCGGTTGGGGATGTATCGTCTTCCTCAAGTACATTCACAGAGTCCATGTCAGGTATGTTTCCTCTTTCTGGTAAAGGTATTGTTTCAATACATGTCTCATTTCCTGTTGGTTTGGCATTCCCACTTGGAGTTACATTGAAAGATTCAACGACCCTTGTTTCTATCTCAACGACATTCAAGGGGTAGGATTCTGGACTGTCAACATCCTCTACATCTGAAAATGGGAATCTTTCATCAGGTTGAGAGGAAGATTGTCTTGTTCTGCGCTTAGCAGCTGGTGTTGGTTTTGGTGGTATTTCCTCCTCTACCGAGAGAAATCCACAAGGGAGTAACAGGTCCCGGTGTAAAGTGCGCACAGGCCCGTCCTGACCCTCGCGGCACACTGTATAAACCGGTAGATCTCCTGCTCTCTTTTGGACAATATATACAGTGGATTCCCATCGATCAGCGAGATTGTGTTTTCCACGGAAGCTGAGATTTTGAACCAGAACTCTATCTCCTACCTCCAGGTTAGACTCTCTCACTCGCATGTCAAAACTACGTTTGTTTTTGTCAGCTACTTTTTTTGCATTTCTCATGGCTAATTGGTAGCTTTCTGTCAAATATGACTTGAGGTTTTTAACATATTGTGAGTGTGAAGTGGATGAGCTTTCTTTGATTGGTAAACCAAAGGCTATGTCAATGGGCAACCGAGGTTGTCGCCCAAACATGAGCTCATAGGGTGAAAACCCAGTGACCTCGTTCCTTGTGCAGTTGTAAGCATGAGTGAGAGGTTTGACGTACTCACGCCACTTTGTCTTTTCGTTGACTTTTAGGGTACCCAGCATACCAAGTAGCGTGCGGTTAAAGCGCTCTACTGGGTTCCCTCTCGGATGGTATGGGCTTGTTCTGATCTTCTTTATACCCAATAAGGTACAAAGCTCCTTGATGAGTTGTGATTCAAAATCACGACCTTGATCACTGTGAAGACGCTCTGGGAAACCGTAATGAATAAAGAACTGCTCCCACAGACATCTAGCAACAGTTGTGGCCTTTTGATCTTTCGTGGGAATGGCAACAGCGTACTTAGTGAAGTGATCTGTGATAACCAGGATATCTTTCGTGTTATGACTGTCTGGCTCCAAAGACAGAAAGTCCATGCAGACCAATTCCAAAGGTCTGCTAGTTTTGATACTGACAAGGGGTGCAGCTTTCTCTGGTTGGCTTTTTCTTTTAACACACCTTGAACAGGTTTTGACCTTTACTTCGACATCAGATGACATTTTCGGCCAATAAAACCTAGCTCTGGTCAAATCAAGAGTGCATTCCATTCCCATGTGACCCATTTCATCGTGAAGGGTACTGAGTACGGATGATCTTAACACATAGGGAAGGACTAGCTGATACACAGTTTTGTTATCGCACTGCCGTCTCCTGTATAGCAGGTTATTTTTCAGTTCAAAACGCGTCATTTCTTTAAGCATCAAAAGAAGCTCTGGCGACTCTGAATTTAGGCTCCCAGAAGCAGAATTCCCTGATTCAAGCAGGGTGATAATCTTGCTAATTGCAGGGTCTGCTCGTTGAAGCTCAGCCAGCTCAGTGTCGCTGTGCTTTGGGACTGTGGGAAAGCTATTGAGGAAGTCTTCATCTTCCCCAAAGGCAGATGGAACAGCGTCTGGATGGACTGCAAGTGACTCTATGAAACAAGGAGAGAGTGGTGATTCACTCTGTACCAAAGCATGATACTGACATGTCGCCTTAATGACATCCACAGGAGCCAAGTGATGCGAGGTGAACTCCTGAATCCTTAAACTTTCATCTTGAGAATCTCTGTCATTTGTCAACTCTCCATGTGGTCTCCTTGACAACCCATCTGCATCCTGGTTTTGCTTTCCAGCACGGTATTTAATGTCAAAGGAATAGGTGGATAGAGCAGCTAGCCAGCGGTAGCTGGTGGCATCTAGTTTAGCAGTGGTAAGTATGTATTGGAGTGGATTGTTGTCTGTTATCACTGTAAAAGTGTTTCCATACAGGTAGTCATGGAACTTTGCAGTGATGGCCCACTTTAAAGCTAAGAATTCCAGCTTATGGGCTGGATATCTGGCTTCACTACATGATAATCCCCTGCTTGCATAAGCAATGGCGCGACTCTATCCATCCTGCTCCTGATACAGTGCAGCACCAAGCCCGGTTGTGCTAGCATCCGTATGGAGGATGTATGGCAACTTGGGGTTTGCAAATCCCAGGACTGGAGCAGTTGTCAGCTTTTCAATGATGTGCTCAAATGCAAGTTGACAAACTGGGGTCCATCTTTGTCCAAATTGGATTGAAATATTTGGATTCAAGTTTAGTGAGTTTTGCCCCTTTTCTTACTGGTGGGTAGCCTGCAGTAAGATTTGTTAAGGGCTTCACAATCTTTGAATAATCTTTCACAAATCTCCGATAATATCCGGAGAATCCAAGGAATGACCTAAGTTCCTTTAAAGTCTGTGGTCTTGGCCAGGTCTTGAGTGTGTCAGTTTTTTGGTGGTCTGTTTCAACTCCATTTTGTGAAACAATGTGTCCCAGATAGCGCACTGATGTTTGGAAAAAACGGCACTTCTCTGGTGACAACATGAGGCCATTTTCTCGCAAGCGGTTCAGGACATTAGCAAGCCGCATTTCGTGCTCCTCTAAGGTTTTGGAAAAGACGATGATATCGTCTAGGAAAACAAGTACTTCTCGCAGGTTTATGTCACCCATGCACTTTTCCATTAAGCGCTGGAATGTGCTTGGCGCGTTGGTGATCCCCTGCGGCATCCGATTCCACTCCCAAAAACCTAATGGACACACAAAAGCAGTTTTATGCTTGTCATTCTCATTCATCTCAATCTGGTAATATCCAGATTTTAGGTCCATTCCTGAAAACCATTGTGCTCCACTGAGTGCGGAGAATGACTCCTCAAGATTGGGTAATGCATAAGCATCTTTGATTGTCTGCATATTCAGTTTCCTGTAATCGACGCACAATCGAACATCATCATTTTTCTTTTTGACTACGACTATGGGCGAGGCGAATGGAGACTCCGATTCACAAATGATTCCAGCTTCCAAAAGCATTTGGAGATGACGTCGTACAGCCTCATAGTCTTGTGGGTGGATAGGACGTGGTCGATGTTTAAATGGTGTTTCATCCTTGAGTTTGATGCAATGTTTTACTTTTGTTGCATGGCCAAAGTCAAGGTCATGATGGGAAAAGACATCAGAGTAGGTATTCAGTCTTTTAGTTATTCTAGCCTTCCATTCTTCAGAAAGTGGAGAATCACCAAAGTCAAACTTTAGATTTGGGCTTTTGTCACTACTCTGTTTGTTTGTAGAATCTGCAGGTTGTTGCTGACTTAAACAGCTAGCAGATTGAAGATGACTACTTGGGATGTTTTGGATTCGAAGTATATCTTGTGGAACACTGAGTTCAGCAATAACACAGTTAGTTGGCAAGACAATATCATGATTGGTTTCGTTTCTTAGTACAACTGGGATCTTATGTGGGGCATAAGATGGAATGGTAATAAGACAGCTGTCAATGAAAATTCCACCTGGAAGAGTTGAACTCGTAGGTGGCTCAAGTAACGCCCACTTTTCAGTGTTAACATCTCGGACACTTGCAAAACCTTGCAGAACAACTTTCTGACCAGCAGGGATGACATTTGAGTCCTTACCA
>VURO01047627.1:0-11803 GCA_015108175.1 Pelvicachromis taeniatus | reverse complement strand
TTTTTTCTCTTTTCAGTCACCTTTCTCATTCACCATGTGTTAATAGATCTCCCTGCATTCAACCATACTTGTTATTAATCTCTGTCTCTCTTCCACAGCATGTCTCTATCCTGTCTTCCTTCTTTCACCCCAACCGGCCGCAGCAGATGGCCGCCCCTCCCTGAGCCTGGTTCTGCCGGAGGTTTCTTCCTGTTAAAAGGGAGTTTTTCCTTCCCACTGTAGCCAAAGTGCTTGCTCATAGGGGGTCATATGATTGTTGGGTTTTTCACTGTATGTATTATTGTAGGGCCTACCTTACAATGTAAAGCGCCTTGAGGCGACTGATGTTGTGATTTGGCGCTATATAAATAAAATTGAATTGAATTGAATTGAATTGAATTGAATTGAACAGATACCAAATGAAAGTTCAGCACTTGGAACCAACTCCAGTTCTTTAATCTGCTTAATCTGTCTTAAAATAATGATGGACGTCTGGCCACAGACTGCTTGTCAGTTAATAATCCAGTTGAACATCTTTCTCCCATACTGACTATACTTCATTGGCTTCTTGTTAAATCCGGAACTGAATTTAAAACCATTCTCCTGTCGTTCAAGGTCTTGAATAATCAGGCCTGACCTCGTCTTAAAGACCTCATAGTAGAGTATTGCACCAGTAGAGTTCACCAGACTTCATTCTCAGACTGCTGGATTACATGTGGTTCCTGGGATATTTAAAAGAGGCCCCTCTTCTGTGGAACCAGCTCCCAGTTTGGACGTCCTCTTTGCTTGTAAGATTAAACTTAAAATTTTCCTTTTTGCTATAGTTAGGGTTGGATCATGTGACCCTGAATCCTCCCTTAGTTATTCTGCAATAGGTGTAGGCTGCTGGGGGATTCCCATGATGCACTGGGCATTTCTTCTTCACTCCTTTTTTTCACTCTCTATGTGTTTATACACCTCTTTAAATCATTACTAATTATTCATCTCTGTCTCGCTTCCACAGTGTGTCTTTTATCCCATCTTCCTCCCATCACCCCCAACTGGAAGTGCAGATGGCTGCGACTCCCTGAGCCGAGTTCTGCTGGAGGTTTTTGCTGTTAAAAGGGAGTTATTTTCCCCCACTGGTTGTTGGTCACCACTACTGGCTGTTTCAAGCTATAGTTGTACAAGGGAAAACAGTGGTTGGAGACTGTTGAACAACCAAAATGATTGTGACCATGTGCAATGAACCTGCGATTGTGTTGTTAAAGAAATGGCTGCTTTGAAGATCAGGACCAGGTCTCACACAGTTGAGTTTTCAACTTTTGGTAAATCAAGATAGCAACAAATTGTCAATAAAAAGGAGTCTTTGCCATCTTATTGCAGAAGCTATTGGTTTGCAACTGAATTGGATCAAGTTGGCAATTACATGCAATAGGTTTGTCAAAATGTGATAGTAAGCTGTAGTAAATCAGCAAAAAATTCAATTCTTGATGTCTGTTGCAAATATGTTGTTGTCTAATTATATATTCACATTAGCTACTTATATTCAGCCAGAACCTCATATTCATAAAACAGACATGCAGAAATTCTTCCACAAATAGTAAGATAATTGTGTAGCTGCAAGGTGACATAGGTATTTTCAAACCTCTGCCAACCTGTCTGGGAACTGCAGTCAGTCCAAGTCGGACCACAGTTGTTGGACACTGGTTGTCTCTGTAGCTATTTAAAGCTTTATAGAAGTCTGTGAGACAACTGCTGCTGTATTTCTGTCCGGACCTCTGTCAAGTTTGCTGTAATTTATCTCTTATCTCTGCTTATTAGAAGCATTTGGATACAGGATAGCATACAAAAACAGCTTCAGCTAAATTCACGGGCGCCTGCTTCGTACCGTAACGGGTTAGAGAAAAGACTTTCCTCTAAAGGAAGAGATGGTGTGGATTGAATCAGTAAATCTGAAGGACCACAGAGCTGTGACTGTGGGGTTAACAGTGTAGACACAAACATGTATTGGCGGTCTGGTGTTCCACGTAAAGCACTGCAGGGCTTGAACTAGAGCTGAGATACACCGAGACCACAGCCACATTTCAGCATTGTGTGTTTTTAATTATAACTTTACACGATGCATTCAGCAGCACATTACACTTATTTAAAATGAATTCACTTCTGATCTTTATACTCACATGTAATTTTGTTTATTTTTTTCAATGTGTCTCTTTCAACATATTTAAAACAAACACTCGATCCTGTTTGAACCAGTTTCCACATATACAGATGACATGCCAGAAATGCTATTCTTTTCAGATTGTTCACTCAATAAACTATTTACAGATGTAATGTTTTGCTGTGGAAAAAGCATGCACAGTGTTGGCCTTGAACCGTGAGTAATCTGTCCACGTCCACGTCAAGCCCACGTCTTGAATAGGATGCACAATTAACCGTCCATTAGATGATTGAATAAGATCAATTCTATTTGTCATCTACAAAGCAGGTCCTACATATTAGCACCTCATTCTCATTTTACTTCTAATAAATGCAGGAGTGTATATACTTTACAGAGCTTTTCAGGTAATTGCAGCAAAAAGGGATCCCACCAAACATGGTTGAAATACTATTATTTCTCTGTTATCTCAAATCACACACTGCAACAAAATAACATTTGAAAATTTTTGGTCAAAAATTCCTCTGTGATTTGATTTGATTATGAAACTATCATCGAGCATGACGAGGTGTCTAGAAAAGACGTGTAGCTGACACATGTCCAATGTCAACATGTTTGCAGGGTCATAACTTTATTCCAGGGAGAATGTTTGGTTTGTTTGATTTGTTGGAATTGATGAAAAGGTAGTGTGAAACAATTGTTAGACACTAAACTCTTCCTACTAGAAAGTCCAACATGGACAGGTTGAATTCAAGAGTGACACCTAGCAGATTGGGAGGATCATGATGTCGTCGCAAACAATTGGATTACTGCAACTCCCTTTGGTTGGTCAGGGCACTCTGTCATGCCTGCAACTGGTGCAGCATGCTGCGGCACGCTTTTTAACTGGTAAAAGAAAATCTTACCACATGGTGCCTGTTTATTTGTCCGATCTGCTGAAGCCCATTGTCCCCCCGGTTCACTCCGGTCAGATGCTCTCAGTCCCTAAATCACAGCTGAAACTTAGAGGAGACCCCGAAGCTCTTCCTCTTCACATTAGGCAGTCTACCTCAGTGGTGGTCTTTAAAACTCATTTTTATTCACTGGCCTTTGCCTAAGTGGCTAACTGATACTGTTATTTTATGTCCAGACAAATCTTTTACATTATAGCGCTAATTACTAATCTGATAAAATAGCAGAATTTGACTCTACTTCTTGGATTGGCTGTATCACACAGCCAACATCTGGCACACATTCTGTGGTGATCTCCACCTATGTGAATTCAGCTATTAGTGGTGAGGCCAAGCAGACAGCTCGTTATCATGAGACAACTGTCAATTAAGATCTCCACACCACAGTATTCAAATAGAGGAGTTATAAAAAAAACCCCAAACGGTTCACTTATTTGCTCTCAAATTGGGTATTTTAACACGGACTCTTTGGGGAAGGACTCACTGATGGATTTAAACCTACTGTTTTTTGCTTCTTTTTTTTCCCTCACCGCTCAGGTGTTTAGTGGTAGGATCAGGTTTTACAAAGATTCACTGGAACATGACTGACGTCCACGTTAACACGGCAAAATTGTCAAATCCCCATAACGCGTTAATGCAGCTTAAACGTGTTAACGCTGTCATCACAACTAACGCAATTAACAATTAATCCATCTGGAGCGCAGGCTGACTCAAAATCCCTGAAATGTCTCTGTCAGCGCATTTCAGGCAGTTTGTCCAAAGTTTGTCCATTCTGGCTCCAGATGGGTGGAGTACATAAAATTTTTTAATTGCGTTAATCGTGATGACTGTGTTAATGCCGTATCAACGCGTCAACAATGACTTTGACTTTTGACTTTGGTTCGGGTCTGGGTTGCGAGGGCCCCCTGGAACTGCGGAGCCGAGGACGGTCTGCTTGTTTCCACCTCAGGGAGGGGAATAAAATCTGGGTCTAGGTGCGGGTTCCCCCTTAAGGGGAGAGGGTACCTGGACCTGGGACGTAGAGCATGTTTGGGGAGTGTGATTGTGTGTACGGTGTCCATTTATGTTTGTCTCCATGTTGGGTGAGTGCCGAGTGTTTGTGGTTGTGTGCATGAGGGTGAGAATGCACGTTTGTATCTGTGTGTGCCTGCTTGTCTGTGTCTATGTGTCAGGTTGGGCCTTGGACTCTGCCTATCTGGGAACATCTCAGGCCCTCCAAGGTATGGACTTCCTACCTGTGGCTAATGCCCTCTGACGTCGGTGCGTCAGTGGTTCTTGGTGTCCGGGACTGGGTGCCCAGGTATGTGACTGCTTGGCGGGGCCTGGCACCCGTGACTCGGTCGGGCCCCTTCCCGGGAGCGGGAGCCCTCATGCCTCTGGCCTCTGGGCCTAGGCCCAGCCTGCCCTGGTGCGGCTGGCTGCCGGCGGAGCCCGCGGGCACGTCACTATGGCCCCCTCTGGCTTCTGCTCCGTGGCTGCTGGGTGACCCCTCATCTGGGGATCTCCTCAGCTCCTTCCAGGAGGGTGGCACAGTTGCCCCTTGGGTGGTCCTCCTAGGGCTCTCCTCGGTGCCTGCTTCATGCCCTGGGGGATGGAGCTATGGCTCCCCACACCTTCTGACAGATCATTACATGGAGAAGCCTTTTGAATACAAGCACACTCATCCACACAGGTGTTCAGAAACGCAATCTACACCTTTCTTGGCTGCTGTTTTGGAGCACATTATGTGCTGTCAGTCCTGCGTGCTGCACAATAATATCCAATATTCAGTATTTACTGTTAATCTTAGTTATTGCTCTGGTCCCCAGATTGTGTTGCTCTGCATTACTCTTGCTTGTTCTCTTTTGCCTTTTTTATTGTTCTTGTTGATTCTCTTTGCTTGTTCCAACAGGTGATCCAGTGGATTTTTTGTGTTTCTTTCTCTCACTGTCCTTCGTCCCCTCTGTTTTTCTCTCCCTCCCTCCCTCCCCTTCTTTTTCTCTCTCCTTTTCCTGTCCCCCAATCATGTCATGTCTGTAACAACAGAAAATTAAATAAATAAATAATAATAACAAAGGTCAATCAAATGGATCACTACGGCAAAGCCATGATGGTCCATTTGGTAAAATAAATCTGTTGGGCATCCTTCTTGGCCTTCAGACAATAATTCTGATAGGTAAAGATCCAAACGGGACAAGCAAAAAAGGGGACAGGCAAAAAAGCAAAAAAAAAAAGTTCACTTTGACAACACACACACACACACACACACACATATATGCCATCTTATATATATATATATATATACATTTGTCTGTATATATATACATTTGTCTGTATATATATATATATATGTATATATATAAATGCAAAGTCTTAGTTTCAAACTCATTTTGCATTGCTTATAATAACACGCAATAGTGCATTTCTTTTGTTTGTGTAGTGTATATATTGTATATTAGTATATCGTACAATTAAAGTCCTTTCTTTACTGATGTCCTCCTGTTTTGGGTGAGACTTGGTACTTTAATCATTCATTTTATATCAAACTCAATATATAAAGCCTGAAGAACAAAACACATGTAACTGCCCAAACACTATCGCTTTCATATGTTTTGCACTCAGCTGCTTTCTTAATTGCAAGTGACAGCTGGCAACTGCTGCCAGCGTCTCACACTGACACACACAATTAAGAATGTGTAATTCAGTGTTACCAGGAATGACATACACACTACCTAACACCATCTCTGAGTGACATAAGGAGGCATTAGTCTCTCACTTCTTCCCCTTTGTTGTTCCCCACAAAGAAAAAAACACTGTAAGGACTAAATTTGGGTTTTTCCAGTGCCTACATAGATTTAAGTTGCCATGGAGATGCTACAAAATAAGGGCTGGGCTAGTTACCCTCTCTTCCAACAATCATCCGGGCTGTAACGAAAAGCAGAAAGTTAAGAGAAAAACGAGTGTCACCAGGTCTTTGTAGTGTCGGTCATCCTAGTCTGAGGATTTTCATGACCGTAATAACAGTTTTGCAAACGTGTTTACACCCTGACGTGCACACATAATGTGACTTGATGAATTTAGCCACAGTCACAGCTCTGTGGTCCTTCAGTTTTTCCAAAGTAAACAGCACAGGTTGTGGCTAAGCTGTATACTCAGAAGTGACAAACTGAATGCTCCAGCAGCCAGAAAAGGTCAAGTTAATAAAAAACAGAGAAGCACCTTTGAGATCCAGCCTGCTGTCCCACTCAAAAAACCAACAATTCACTTCCACGCAGAGCCTTTGCACATTTTAAATGCTTGATTGCCTCTCAAAACAAAAACGCCTTTTGTGATGTGAAGGAGATGGGACTGATGGATGGCAAGAATCTGCCAAAGCTGCCAGTGGGCTTTGATCCCACAGAGCAGCCTCTGATCCACTTTGGCTCAGACCAGGACTTCAAACTGTGAAGAGGACTTAATGCAGGGTAAAGCTTGTGATAAAGAAAAAAGGAGAAATTAGCCAACGCTAGAAAAAAACAACAACAACAAGAGACGATAGTGTAGACATTCCCCAGCTGCCGCAATGCTTACTGCTATGCTGTAAGTCCCATATCGTGCTCCACTGAGACAGCATGAGTTTAATCATAACACGCTGTGTTTGCTTAACAAGTTTACACTGGAGCAGTTCACCTCAGCCCACGCTGATGAGTCTTTCTGAGGGGAGGCAACGTTTCACAGTGACTCAGTCAGTCAGAGAACAAGCAATCTGCAGGACATGTAACACACATGCAAATACACACAGACACACACAGAATAACAGCGAATCCAAGTCATGGTTTTGTTCACTTCTGCATTTTGTAACCGTAAAGGCAACTTAACTGATTTGCAACATCACATCACTGGAAACCAACTGCGGTTCCTGTAATGGTGCCTTGCGGCGATTTGGTGCTCAGAGACTCCCATTAATCTGTATATTTGTAGCAGGGTTCAAAAAATAAAATCAGCTAAACAAGTCCCAGGAAAACACCAGCAGGGAACATCTGGCTGTAATCTTTGTGGGACTTGTGGGAACCCTTACGACACGGGCTTTGAATTTTTAGCAAACAGCTTGTTCTATCTCAAATAACATTAGCAGATTTTATCAGCTGTCACTAGTGCACTAATAGAGCTAACACTGTTTTGGTTGAAAACTAATTTTTCTGTCAACTTGATCAAGTTTTCAAGTAATGCTTTCATTTAGAGCGGGGGTGTCCAACTCTAGGCCTCGAGGACCGGCGTCCTGCAGGTTTTAGATGTGTCTTTCATCCAACACGGCTGATTCAAATGGCTAAATTGAAAAAGTTCTCCAGAGGCCTGGTAATGAACTAATGATGTGACTCGGGTGTGTCAACTCAGGGTGAGATCTAAAACCTGCAGGATACCGGCCCTCGAGGCCTGCAGTTCCCAACCCCTGAGTTAGAGTATCTGCATTCCTAATCCGTGCCTACAAACTAATATAGTTCAGTAAAAATTGGCTATGAAGTTGTTGCTACTAGCCTCAGTAATTATGGTATAACATTTAATTAAACAGTCTTTATATGTGTTACCTGTGCTGAACTTATACAGCAGCCTGGTCCATCAACCCAAACACCAGATGTGTTTTGTTTTATCCTGGTCTAAATCTCTAGTTCAAAAAAAGTCATATGTAAGCTAATAGCTAGCTGTTGTTTCAGGTACTGTTACAGTTTTCATCAGTCATCTTTATAGTGACTATCCTTGCCATGCTTTGCCAAAAACTGATGACATTTTTGTATGAATCACTGGTTTTGATCTCGGCGGTGCACCTCAGCTTAAATCACAGGGTTGAGTTATATTACATAATGCATGATTTTTTTTCCACCTGCGGGAACTGTGCATGTACAGTATAGCCACACTTATACCATAAAACTGTGTGTGTGTGTGTGTGTGTGTGTGTGTGTGTGTGTGTGTGTGTGTGTGTGTGTGTGTGTGTGTGTGTGTGTGTGTGTGTGTGCAAGTGTGCGTGTGTGTGTGTGTCAAAGCATTTTAACAACACAGTGTTGTAAGGAAAACATGCGGTCGAGCCCGCATTGGCAGTAAAAAGGCTCCTTTCATGACCGGTGTTCTCATGCTATTCACTATGCCTGTTTTCAATGTGACAGCGCTGGATCAAAGACCATCGTATTAAAACAAATGAAACATTACACTATGATGCCAGTGACACGATTCTCATAGTCTGAGACGGTATCAGGTATCAGGTGAAGAGAAGAAGAGAGACGCATGGAGTGACATAACCAGCAGAACACTTTCACATAGACCATTAATCAGTGACGTCTTCAGAGCAATCTAATACCACACACTGGACCACTTTAATTCAACTAGGATGGGAACTCATTGTGGTCCAAAGTAAAACCATATACAGCAACCACAGCAGGCTTATTTGCATGTCCTTTCAATGTCATCACAATTTTAAATGTGATGCAGCAAGCAAATGATGTTCTCATCTAGTTTATAGCGCCGTTTCTGATGCATGAGCTGAAAATAACAGCAAACCTGTGAGGGGAAAATCCCCATTCAGCACAGCCACACAAACCTGGGGGTACCACCAGACCAGTCAGCCAGAGAAATGTGCACCCTCAGTGGTGATTTTTCTGCCTTTGACCTGTGTCAGTGATGTTGTGTGGAATCGTATCGCTGGTTTTTATCAAACATTTAATCCTTTACAGATGTTCTACCGAGGAGTATTTGTCCATTTGCATCGTTACTCAACCACAATAATTCAAAGAACAGAGTAAAAAGAAAAAGTTAGCTCAATGAAATCTGCTTCTGCTGCTAAAACTTTTAGGAGACAGAAAAAGTAAAATATGACATTTCTGGACTTTAGTCTTGTGTTGAATGCTGCATATAGACTGATTCTTACATAACACGTTTCTACTCTACTCAAATCACTTTATACTACATGTCTCATTCACCCAAGCAGGTTTTTTCTGTATCTAAGTGCTTTCTATTCGACATCCAGTTCAAACATTTCAGAGAGCAACTGTTGGTTCAATCGCCTGCCTGACATCAACCCCAACCTTCTGATTGATGGATGACTTGCTCTACTTCCTGCGCCACAACCACCCAAACATAACATATGTGTTATCATATGTATTCTGTTTTATTCTGTCTTCCCATTAAACATTGCTCTTATGTCAAAAAACTGCACTGTAGACAGACATTGACCCTGTGGTCTGGTCAAAGCGTCTCTTACAAAGAAAGAAACAGCAATCATGCAATTGCATTAACAAAACCCAGAGTGTGTTTTAACTCATTTGGTCGTTAAGTAGTTGCGATAAGACAGTCGCACAATGCCCTCTCTAAGTATTCCAACTAGATTTATCAGACACCACATTTTTAAATATAAACAATGTTTTTATGTCACTTAAATGAATCTAGTTTTAAATTCTCTGTTATCAGTAGTATGTATCAGATTTTCCATTACAATTTACAGATTGCACAAAAAATGCAAAAGCCTTCCACTTTGTTTTTTATGATTGAAAAAACATGCAGTGGTCAAAATAAAAATAAACAGCATAGTATCGACATGCCAGGAATAGCAGTGCATTTAATTGGACTGGAGAGTCCAAAGTTATGAGACCCATAATAATCACAATATGTCAAGTTAAAGTAGTTATTTTCTAATCTCCTTCCTCTTTAACAACAACACAAGTCTGTTTTTTATTTCTACACATGAATTCAGAAGATGTGATGTTTGTGGCACATATGTTGATGAAAGTCAATTCTTTAATTTACAACACTAATATTAGTAGGAACATTTCAGTGGACTATGCTGTCTAAGAATATAAGGTCGTATTGTATGCATGAATAAAACATTTTTTTTTTTTTTACCATATTTTGTGGTAAAATGTGCAAACACTTTAGGAACACAAAGACCTTGAGTTGCAAACTGTTTGTGGGCCCACAGGTACTGGAACCAATAAGTAGGGTCTTTCTTTTATGTGGGGTTTTCTGTTTAAAGGTTCTCAGCTCTTGGGACTCTACCCAGTATTTTCGCCTACACTGCACATGTGAGCTGCCAAACTGTATCAAGAGACTGAGCACTGAGTGTTCATGTGTGAAAAAACAGGAAGGTTGAAAAGCATCTGGATCCACTCCACTATGATCAACAAATGACTGATCAAAGCCAAATAATCAGAGACACTTATGTCATATAAGGACATTTTAATTCTCAGAATAATTGCCAAATTAAGCTTTAGAGGAAAGCTCATGCAATCTCAGGCAAAGCTCAATATGGACATGTTTTGTGGATTTTTAGCATACTGACATTAAATTTCAGCAGTGGTTTGATTGATGTAGTCATGGATTTGCGGTTAGGGATTGCAGCAAGCCACTAAGACAACTTGTGAGGCAAATAACCCTGAAACAAGTGGTTCTGGCACTAAAGAAAGAACGACCACTGCAGGAAGAGGAATCATACAGCAATAATCTTTGAGTTGGTAGTTTTTAAACTTTGGAGAAATCCTCTTCAGGTCCTTTAAAAATTCACTTTCTTGCTCGTTTAAACTGGACGGAAAGTGTTTGGCTTGTTCCTTGTTCCTTCTACTGCATTAGTCAAAAATCCAAAGTATTTATCAATCTCTGTATCATAATCAGTGTGTTCAATATATTTGGTTGCACCAACAAATAATGACTTAAGCCACAAGTAGACTGAGCAACAGACTTTATGACTGCAGTTTAGTTTTAAAGTTTAAAGTTTCTCTTTGTGGAGGACACCATGGCTGAATCTGTTGGGAAATGACACTCTTAAGTTTTATATTGTTTCTCTGCAGAGCATCAACACCGCACACTGTAATCTTGAGAAAATTCAAGTCTCTTGGTAATGAATTAAAGGGATGCCTGTTTGAATGGGTTTTTGGAGCTTTTGTCTCAATTTTAAGACAAGTCCACTGAACTTTAAGATATTAGGTACGTCTAGTCAATGACAAAAGTAAATTCAAGGATGTTTTGGGATCTAAGACCAACCTGAACACACCTTCATGAGATAAGATTACCGAACGCTTCAATTTATGATGATCAGGTAATTCCTTTCAAACAGGAATGTTGTTTAAAAAAAACTTTTACGGTAAAGCTGACAGTTTACATTCCGGTGACAGATGGATTTCAATGCTTCCTACCGTATTTTCCGGGCTACAGAGCGCACCTGAATATTAGCCACACGACTTGAAATTATGAAAAAATCATATTTTGTTCATACATTAGCCGCACCAGACTAAAAGCCGCAGGTGCGCTAGCGGGCTAGTAGCGCTAGCGGGCTAGTAGCGCTAGCGAGCGGGCTAGTAGCGCTAGCTAGCAGGCTAGTTGCTAGTAGCGGCGCTGCACGGCCCACCTTGTAGGTGGAGGGCAACGGAGCGACTGCTCCACCAGCCTCGGAAGAGCCCCGCAAAGTGGGCCGCACACCGCCGCCCGACCGACCCAGCCCTTAGAGCCAATCCTTATCCCGAAATGGATCTGACTTGCCGACTTCCCTTAGCTGCCTTGTTCTAACATGCCAGAGGCTGTTCACCTTGGAGACCTGCTGCAGATATGGGTACAGGGCCAGCGAGAGCCAGCTTGCTAATCTAGTCTCTTTTTTGTGCTAATTCGTACGGCAAACAAACAAACAACTGCATTTGTATAGCGCTTTTCATAGTCATTCAGGACACAAAGCGCTTTACACTACATTCAGTCATTCGCGCACACATTCACACACTGGTGTGACAGAGGCGAGGCTGCCGGA
>VURO01047623.1:0-18746 GCA_015108175.1 Pelvicachromis taeniatus | reverse complement strand
GTATGTATGTATGTATGTATATATATACATATACATTTCTCCACTCCAATGCATAACTACTTCAACGTGATCGAACACACACACACAGAGTGTACTATGTTATTGTGGATTTTGTTTTGTGAATGAAGAGCATTTTTTGGCAGAAAGCAAAGAGAATGTTACATTTTGTTTGTTTAAAGACACCATTGTTGCTATTTATTTGAAATGTTTTGTTAACTGAATAAACTCAGGTGTCTACAATCTAGCCTGGTGGACTGATCTGAGACTGCTGTGAAACAGGTCAAACTTGGGTGATTGTTCAAAGGCTTTCTGCTTTGCCTCATAGTGCCGTTTGACATTGCCTAAACATATGCGACACACTGGTTCCCTGCTTGCTGCCGAAATAATGTACATGTATGCGTGCCAGGTATTTCCAGCTATTATCGGCATACAGTTGAAGGTTCGGCACGGTAGGCATCCACCCAGCATTTTGGTCCGAAATGCACATTTTCTAGTTGAAATGCTGTGGTAGGGCCTTAAGGGAGCGATGCATAAATGAAATCAGGCGATTCTCAGATGTGTTAATATCATTTTATGTGACGTTAACAACCTTACAAAAATATGGTCACAAAACAACTGCCATGTTGTAATGACAATATTTATTTTTTTACAATTCATAAAAAAAAACAAGCCCAAATGCTCTTATGTCAATGGGGACTTCCTCATATTTCTTTACTCCATTACCCCAAAGCCTCAATTACCGCAAAAGGTCAAACTTGTCATTATGTAAGGAATGCTAATTTCCCCTCTGAAATGGCAAATTATTGTATGAAACGTCTTTAAAATACCAGTTTATTAAGGCCACAAGAGGAAGGGAAAGAAAGATAACATAGCAAGAGAATAACTGTGCAGAACATTTATGATATGTCAAAGAAATCCACCCCATTTCTGCAGTATAGATCAAATCGACTGCATTTACACTCTGGAACATAAAGAATTTATTGACACTCCATATTAAAAATAGAAAAGAAAAAATGGGTGATGGGTGAAAGAAAGAAAAAAGAAAGAAAAATCAAGAACTGGTCACATTAATTCGACAACAGTGCACTTTGCAGCGGTTTTCCCGCGACTGTGCTTCTCAAATTAGGGCACCACTTTTTTGTATGTGGAATCAGCATTCAAATCTCTCCAGGAGTCCAACGATTTGAGTTTTTTGTGTCAGTCAGTAACTTTGTAGCCTGTCATTAAAAACTGCTTTGGAAGATTTGTGAGTGATGAGTGAGTGCTAAATATAGAAGAAGAAGAAGAAGAAAAGGAACCATTTGCAAGTCTTCCTCATGCAGCGTTTTTGGATCATTTTATAATATTTGGTACATTTTTTAAAAATTAAGTCAAAAAGCTCATGAATAACCATGCATCAGCCATTTTCTACTACTGTATCTGTCTGTTCTTCACACTGGAAAGGGTACTGTGGATCCACATTGCAATGGCCTACTTTATAAATGCTCTCAGGGCCACCAATGAAATGTTTCTTGTCACACAAAACCTGTGAGAGAATAGTAGGCTCACCACAGAGGTAGACCAAACAATGTGTAGTCTCTGAGTGTCTTTGATCTTCTTGGATTTTTTCTGTTATCTTAACCTTGGTTAACCTTTAACCCAGGCCTCTGTTTTAATGCCAGCTCTCCCAACCAATCAGATGGCATGTTATTTTGGCTAGTTTCATTCCGGCATTGGTAGAAACCACCTCTGCCAGACCATCGCCATGTGAACACATCATGTTAGTGGCTTTAGCCATATCCTGCATGAAATTGTACCCTTAACATGCATATGTCTGTGTGTGCATGTATGCATGCATGTGTTCATGCAACGATCCACTTCTACAGCCTCATTATAGCAGTTGATGAATAGATTTCCACTTGGTCGGAAGAGGAGGTTGTGGAGGTTCCTGCCTGAGGATCTTAGACACAGTGTCTCACAGCTCCCAATACTTCCTCGGGTATCTGGTGATGGTCTCGAACTATACAAACACTGTTCATCATGATGCACACACTGGCAAGCTGATAGAGCACTGGGGTAATATTTGGAAAGAGGTATTCTGGACAGTTTTTCCTCAGTATAAGTGTGTGAGAAAGTGTGTGTGTGTGTGTCCTAGATAGTTGTTGCATTGTTGTGTTGTTCAGCCAATCCTTACCCTCAACATGCAGTTTTACATACATCACATAAAAACTCTTGCTTTTTATGTGATGTACGTTACACCAAATTACAACAATGTTGTTGTAATTTGGTGCTATGTAAGTAAAACTAAATGTAATGATTTTAGTATGTTGATTAGCAGCAATACAATTGTTGTAATGTAAATATTAAGAGTTTGATTTCTCTTTAATTATAACAAGAAACCACAAAGTAAGCTGTCAGGTAAACATCAGTGATATTAAATTACAAATCACAATGTGGATCCTGCAAGTAATAATGAAGGTTTATATAGAGAAGTCATTATGGAATAAGAATATAGCTTAAATTAATAAATCGTAACAAAGACAAAATGAGATATAATTTAAATCTGAACTTTTTTTTTTTTCCTTCACATCAAATTTTAATTTTAGGCTTTAGAAACAAACACCCATCTGAGTTAGCTGTCCTGTTTTTCATGCTAATTCTCCACCTTCACAATCTGAATTTAAAATATTTGAAACTGGGGCTAGAACCAATTCTCTACATAATGTTATTTCTTCAGGTCATAGCTCTGACACTCAGGACAAGTAAATTATTTAGTTTCTTAAAAATTAATGCTGAAAATCTGCCAAACATGTTAATTCTTTCACGGATTTAAGGCCTATTATTATTTGAATATTAAGGATTTTTTTTTCTTTTGCGTGTTATTCTGTGTTATGATGTCAAGGTCATTTTGCATGTTTTTGTTGGGGCATATTTATTCAGACACTGGGACTGTTGAAACAAAGATATTAGAGGGTTTTTTCCTGTTTTTTTTTTTTTTTTTTTTCTTCAGAAAAGGGCTCTCAACATCTCAATTCTCTCTGGACATTGCATCAAAAACGCCTTGTTCAGGTGGATACTTTTTGAAGGTTGCTGTATCTTAATATTCCCTCCATTATTCCCCTATCTAAAGTCTGTGCTTTCAATGAACAACACAACAGCGGTTGTGTTATAGGATAGCAGCTGGCTCTCCACATGATGAAAACACTGACACATCGCTTTGATGTGCTAAACCTCTGTTTCTTTGTGGTTCACGTGGGTCGTGAGTTGGTGTGTGTTTGTGTGTTCACTAGCTACTGAAATCCCCCTGCCCCATTTTGTTGGTATTGTTATGTCTGGAACTGAATTCCTTATTAATGCAAATGACTTACTTTTATATGAGAGACCATTCTTTTTGATGGTCATTCTGCATGTATCTTCCTTCCAGTCACTTTCTGCAGTTTTGATTTCCACATAATAACCAATGTGATATTTAAAAGACTTTCATTATAATTAGTGCCTGAGGAAAACTCATTATGTAGTTACAGGGTACAGTAATAAGTTTGCTTTCAGAGTCATGTTTCTTCTGGTGAGTGATGTTTTGAAAGATAAGATACTTTTAGAGATCAAATCATAATTTTAGCGAATATCAGCTCTGAATAATCCAGTTGTCCTGACTAAACTAAATGCGTTTGTCTCGACTGTAAGACGTTAGACTTAAGCAAAAACATTTTTCTCTCTCTGTTGTAATGGTTAAACTCTGGAATTCTCTATACTTTGATATTGTCCTCAGTTTTTGTTGTTTTGCGAGCCCTGTCAGCTAGCTGTGCTTGAGATTTCTTCCCTGTATTTGGTTTAGATTGAAACAAGAAACAAGCATGCAGTTGACAGTGATTCACTACTATCATTGGGTGTCAACCCAATTTTACATGGCAATGACTTTACCTCCCTAAAGTTACCAAAATAAACAAAATCATCCAATTAAATATGCTCTTAAGTCAATCTAAAAAGCAAATAATGCTGCTTGTTGATGGTTATGGTTATTGTGTTGGCACCATCATATTTTTGTTTTGCTACTGCTAGCAGCTGTTAGGGATTGTGTGACTCTGTGTGATGCAGACCCAATTCCAGGACTCAAGAGACAAAAGGTGAACATAAGACAAGCATTTTTCACGATAGGTTTGGCGATAACAAACTTCCAATATCCAGGAATAAGCTGAGAACAAAGCCAGGAAATGAATGCTTACAAGGAACTCGGCAACATGCAATTCAGAAATCACAGGGAAGCCATAGCTAGGGAACACACAGCTATATAGACATAACATGTGACATGAAGAGGAAACAGATGAGAACTAAAACATAGCTGAAGACGATCAGGAAATTAGCAAGGGCAAGGACAGGAAGAAAAGCTACACCCTATGATATAAAGGAAAACTAAACATTTTAAAAGAAAGAAAGAAACTAAATAAAATGGACAGAGAAGGAGGTAAACTGAAGATGAGACATGGAGACAAAGATGAGGAAACACTAAACAAAAAAATGGCAAGCAGAGATGACACAGAAGGAGGAAAAGAATGGAAACACAAAACAGAACTAAGTAAATACAGTACAAACCCAAAGCCATCATTAACTAAACCTGAGGACTGAAGGCATAAGTAACAAGGATAGAAAATAAACAATGAAAAAAACTTTTTAAAGCATCAAAGAACAAACAAGACTTGTTAGAACTTGTTGAAGAATTAACCAGAAACCTAATCCAAAGTTCATCTGAAATTCAAAACTAGAAAGGCTGTCACATCACCCACCCACATCTCCAATGGTGAAAAGACCTTCAGACTCCAGTGAAAGTGTAGTGTCACATTCACCTTCTCCACTGTGAGCTACATGGACAAAAAAAGCAGCTCACCTCTCAATCACATCCTTGAGCTACATTGTATCTTTTGGTCTCTTCAAACTCCTTTTATACATACAAGTCATTCTTTTGCATGACCATTTTTTTTCTCTTTTATTGGTTGATCATTTTGTGGTCAGATAAGTTAAGTCAGGTTAAATATTTCAGTTAAAGGTTGTCTGCACTTTTGGTGAACAACCGTATTTTCCGGACTACAGAGCGCACCTGAATATTAGCCGCACAACTTGAAATTATGAAAAAATCATATTTTGTTCATCCATTAGCATCACCAGACTAAATGCCGCAGGTGCGTTAGCGGGCTAGTAGCGCTAGCGGGCTAGTAGCACTAGCGGGCTAGTAGCGCTAGCGGCGAGCTAGTTGCTAGTAGCGGCGGTGCACGGCCCGCCTTGCGGGGGGAGGGGAGGGCAACGGAGCAACTGCTCCACCAGCCTCGGAAGAGCCCCGCAAAGTGGGCCGCTCACCGCCCGACCGACCCAGCCCTTAGAGCCAATCCTTATCCCGAAGTTATGGATCTGACATGCCGACTTCCCTTAGCTGCCTTGTTCTAACATGCCAGAGGCTGTTCACCTTGGAGACCTACTGCAGATATGGGTACAGGGCCAGCGAGAGCCAGCTTGCTAATCTAGTCTCTTTTTCGCGCTAATTCATACAGCACTTCTTTGGCTTGCACACGGACATGTGACCAACATGTGTGTGATCACATGTGTTTCCGCCAGGCAAAATGGCGGAACAAACCAAGACAAATCCTCTTACGATGTCACAGAAATCATGAAAAAGCCTTAGAAAAGCCACACCGGACAATAGGTTGCAGGGTTCAAAGTTTGTGCAAAAAGTAGCGGCTTATAGTCCGAAAATTACGGTAAAAAAATAGCTTTTGTACTGTTATTTGTACTGAATGCTTTACTCGGTGTAAAGTCTGTGGATAAATACGAATAGCAGAGAGACGTTGCAAACTCCAACCTAAAAAAATGACAACTCAAAAAGTAATGTGTAATAAAACTAAAATAATTCAAGGAAAACCCTTATTTCAGCTGCTTCTTTGTCATAAGGGGTCACCACTGCAGGTGGGGTTCCATGTTTGATTTATCAGAGTTTTATGCTAGATGCCTGTCCTGATACAACTCCAAAGGTAATTTGTGTAAAACAAAAATGTAATAATATATTATGTAAAGTGGTACTTTTTAATCTTTCTCTCAATATGATCATAGTCAATTGGTTTAACGGAGGTTACTTTTCCAGAATCACTTAGGAACGGGCAGCGATTGTGTTCTGCAGGTGCCATTTGCAGAATATTGTTAACTGTCAAAAAGGTGTCTCTCTGTCTCCTTTGTTTGTAGAATTATTGCTACCTGAAAGTTTTTCCTTGGCTAACAGGTTCCCCATTTTTTCTTTAATAGCTGACAGTCTTGAATTTGAAATGTGAAAGGAAAATAAGCTTGAAAGCACAATCTTGGATCTGTGATTCCTAGACAGATCAATCTGCATATATTCATTGCAATTATATGGTAATTTCAGAGGGAAGCCTTGCATTCATAAATACCGCTCATCAATCATACAGGGACATTTAAATTTTAGATACTACCGCCGTTGAAGTACATGTGGCTTAGTTATAAAGAGCATTTCTCTCTACACATACATGGATTAAATTTAGAAGCCACAAGCGGTAGACTATAGAGACTTTCGTTGTAAAAACATATTTACTAGTCTAGATTCTGTTTTATTTGACACATCCAATTTTCGGTCCAAAGACTGACCCAAGAAAAAAGCTATTTCCCTGTACTTTGTTCAGATTGATACAATCGCTACAGTCATTTGGTGTCACCAACATCAAATGGCATGCTTTTACTTTCCTTACGGTTACCAAAATAAATGAAATTTGAATTGTACAAGAACATAAGCTCTATAGGTCAGTCTTAAAAGCAAATCGTTTTATTTGACTTGTTAATGATTTATGGTTGTTGTGTTGGCACCATCTAAATTTTAGTTCTGGCAATGCTATCAGTACAAAGGCCTGCTGTCACACCACCCAGTCCACGGTTGTGAAATGAAATTGAAACTCAAGTAAAACTGAAGAGTCACACTCCATCCTCCAATGTGAGCTGAAAACTTTTTTTTCTCAAAATGATATAACTAAAACAAATTCTATTTCAGAAGTAGTATCAACTTACAAGCACAGACACACATACATACACACAATTATTAATTTGCTGTGAGTGACTTTCCTTCTTATTATTTCTTCTCAATATTTCTTAACTACTTTCATTGGGGGAGATGAGGGGAAAAGGTTATTAAATAAAGAAACATTAACTGAAGATATAGAAACAGTGGTCAATAGAGGTTCAATGAAGATATTTTTTTCTTAGCATGAGCTTACTTATCATTTTTTCCTGAAGTTATTTGGCTTTTGAAGTTGCGTTGGTGGACCTCTAATCACTCAGCATAATTTGCTTTAAAATATTCGGGTTTTAAATTATGTTCTCAGAGCCAGAAGTGCAAGCAGATTAGCATATATGAGAAATTAGCAGGCTACGCTAAGCTAAAAGAATAATTTAACCACTTAGATTTTATGAATTTCTTTGTGGATATCAGCAGTGAATACACAACATTACTTACATTTTGATACTGCAAGTAAAATCTGTTAATACCACAAAGTTTTATTTTTCATAGTGGGCTATTATTAGCTAAATTAGCTAACTTGGTGTTTTACTACCAGTTTTCACTAAAGAAACATTTTTCAGATGCCAGTCTAGAGTGTTTTTTGTTTTAATTAATGCAGTCTGAGTATTTTATTTTAGGGGTTTGTACTTCGACTGTGGTTTTTAAGCTCAAGACACAAGAAACCTCTAAACATGTAGCTGGACTCCTTGAGGAAAGAGCAAACAATTAACCCAAGATTGATGTTAGTTTCCCTAACAAAGTGGGATTGAAACTGTTTACCTGGGCTGCAAATTAAATCTTGGGCATGCAAACTCTGAAGCATTTAGAATGGTTCACCAGGTGCCCAGACATCTGTGAGATTCCCTTAAGGGTTAGAGTTAGTGTGTATGAGACTCCATTTGTGTGTTGGTTTATTTGCATGCAAGCTGAACACACATATAAATTTGAATGCATGACTCTGTGTACAGTGATTTGTGTGTGAGTGAGTAACTTGCATTATTTACAAGGAGCCACAGAGAATGGTTCTGTCATCAGCCTCCCAGCACTAAAGCACACGTGGATTGTCGACAAGGAGCAACAGGAAGCAGAAATATGGCTAGATGCAGGGAGGTGTTGGTTGAGATGCAGGAAGTGAGAGGACCAAACTGAAAAAACGACATATTCAGAATGTCTCTCTTCCTGATTAAATCATGAAGTGGCAGCTCAGCAGTTGCAGGCAAATGCCCAATCACGGACAAGCACTGCAGCACTCGAAGGAGAAAAAAATCACACGCGCTTTAGCAGGGGAAATTACAAGTGGGTGGGAGACAGATAAATAGAAAGATGCTGTGAAAGGAATGTGTGTGTTTTTATTGGTCTGATTTCCAACAGTCTCTCATCTAGTAAAGTGCCACTCCATCAAAAACAAACAAACAAAAGCTAATTTATTTTCTCTGCTCTCGCACACATCCCAAAAACTGTAAACACTGTCGTACATTTGCATTTTGACTACACATTTATTAAAAGTCAATTTATTCTGGTTTTTATTGTCTTGCACTGAAGTCATTGGAGGCAATCTTTACTTTTTTCTTGTGATAATTAAACTGTGGCGAAGTGGAGGAAAAAAAAAATTTGTGTATTTATTTTATTATTGGGAGACATCCAAAATAATGTTTATCAATCAAACTGGTATAACAGAAGATGATGCTGAAAGGGGTGAATGCACAGTAACGTCTGTGTTTCTGCATGTGTAATGCCTCACACCTCTGGACATAGTAAGTTTTTTTCTTTTTAACCTTTAATTGAGCATTACACTCTCCCTTGGGAACTGTTTGGTACAATCTCAGTTGAATCCACTAAATAGCTCCAGTGGAACAGGTGGATGGATAAATGTCTTACTCAAGGACACCTTGAAAGCATTGGTTAAAGATGTGTGACTATTAAACTTTATGTCCTCCAACTGGCCAATTTTCCCTGCTCTGTCCAGGGAATTTAAACTGAAAAACATTCTTGTGACAATCTTGTACTCTCCAGAATTTCCCTGCTTGGGTAGGGATGCACAGTGGCAGTCTTTCATCTTTAACTTTTCCCTGCTGCTTTAACCGTGCAAGGTAAATGTCTTAATTTAAAAAAAATTATCAATAATAATGTGTATATATCTCCAATCCATTAATGTTGCTAATGATCACTGGGAAACCTAATTTGACTCACTCGTAACACACATGAACCAAACAAGTTTATCCTCGCTCTGTAACTTTTGTTTGGAGCTAAAAAAACAAAAATTACAGCAGGTTCTTAGTGGTTCAGGCCTTGATCCCAATAAAAACAAACTGTCCTTGTTGATGCCTTCAAGGACACTATAGAATCAGAGATTTGTATTTCTGCTGCAGAACAACAAACTGTGCTGCAGTTTGTTGTTGTATTTGATACTTCAGCTTTTAGTTTGTCAAGTGTCCTTGAATGTTTCAACAGTGATTTCTGAAAGATGAAGCAGAAAAAAGAGAATAAAGGCAATGTGCTGTTATTAGAGTTGTCTATATGAATGTGCGGTTTACACCAGTCTGCACCGCAATGAACTAAAACAGAGTGGTTGTGTGGAATATAAGGCACTAATCTAAGAACTTTATTGAAACTAAGATTTTTGATAGGAGCTGCATAAACAAATGCATGAATTTTAGCCAGTTGTGTTTTTTACATGTGTTTTCATAAGTGTATCACACATCAGTGTCAGTTAGGCTGGTTGATTCAGGTTGTTTCTGACTAGCATTCAGTCTGTTGTCACATTTTCGGAATTGCCTCAGATCGCTTGGAACCCTTGCCAAGTAGGCACTATAAAAGTACCTGGTACCAGCTGCTACCACCTACGGCTTGGCTCCACTGCTAAAAATTGAGTCGAGCCCTGCGGAGTAGACCCGAGTAGACACTAGTCGAAAAGGGCTATAAAATTCTGCTCCTTATGGTTTCCACAGCTTAGAAGAAATAACGACCTAACCCTGGTATAGGGTAATAAAAATAATTCCATCAGTCTTCTGAGAAGAGTTTGTACATCAGTAAGTACAGTTTCCTGTACTTTCAGTCCTATTTCCAGCTCTCTCAGCTGAATGGTGACAGATACAGCACTATTTAACCCTGAACTGGCAGAATACTGCTTCATATTCTGGACATGTTGTGCTTTGACACTGTTTTTTCTTTCTTCTGTTCATAAAGCTTGTCCCTCTCAATCTTAATCTTTTTAGCCATGATAGCTCTCTCTACTTCTGCTGTCCACCAGCCTGTCATGGATTCATTCCAAATAAAATGCAATCCATATGTCCCACTTATGGTAGTTCTCCTGAAAGTATTCAGAAATTAGAGATTATCACCTGAATCACAGAGAAAATGCCATTTATTGACCTGAAAATGTTAAAGAGTAGGGCCTTTGTTTTACAAAAGTCTTGTGTATTTATGCATCAGTAACCCTATCCTAAGTTCACTCTAAACCCTGATTGTTGCACATTTTGTACGTCGTAGCCGAAGCAGCATAGACTCTAAGTTTGTGATAGTGTGTCTTTTTACTATGCTTTCCTTTATGTACAACTGTTAGCACATGTACTTATCAGAGCGGCTTCTCAGCAGGAACGAACATTGATATGCAACAAAATTACACATCTGACTTCCCATCTCCAGTGAAACTTGGTTCACAAGGCAGAGTACTGCCAATTAAGTTTTAACTGGTGTCAGCAAGATTTTAAGTGATCTTGGGGAATAAGATTTTCTTACTTTGTTGAACTCAGAAAGTTTTTTTTTCCACTTACATTGCCGCATATTACAAGTTCTTACTCTAATTTCTATAAGTACTAAGTCCTTCCAACTGTGAATTCCACTGCTTTGATTTATCTAGCATACTAAAATACCTTTCCTTGTTCTAAAGCACCTCAAATCTGATGGAAGAGACGGAAATAATTTCCTAAATCTGACACAACATTAATATCATTAACCAAAGATTAGATACACAGCAGAAAAAATATCCTGTGTTATCGTGCCATTTGGTTCAACCTAATTAAGTGAAGGAATGAACATTTATTTTTGAGCAAATGCCAAGATAATTTGATTAGAGCTGCAGAGAACACTGTGAGTATTGAGTGTAAGATAATCTATAAATGTCTGTCTGTGCAGGATATGAAATTAGATCAAATTGGCAGCAGCGTTTTAATGCAATTTTAGGTATCTAATTAAAAGTGTATCAAGATAGCTGCTGATTAATTATAAGGGAAACAAAATGCACCGTTTTTCTTTCTAATAACTTTAGATAACAATGGCATGAGAGGTAGAAGTGTATTCACGTGAGAGAATGTGAGAAAAATGCTTCTATGTAAGAGTTGTGGTTCTGATTGATTGCACTTAGAGTCACAAATGATCGAAGTATACATCCTACGCAGATGTAAAATATGAATCAATATACAAATACAAATAAGGCACAAAGCGTTTCATGCCTTAAAATGCAGCTAATACTTGTCTTGTTAAAGCTTTTGATTAGATAATTATTGATATGCACTTCTGCCTTCCGCCCCTAGAGACGATGGCAGTTAATCCATTGTTTGGGCTTGTAATTGCTTGGATTTTCTTACTTCATTATTCTTTCATTGTTCCCTGTCAATTAATTATTCCACATGATGAGAAAGCTCCAGATACCAAAGAGTTTGCTCTAACCGCCCATCATGCCTTGGTACATTGACACCAAAGCAACTTCTTAAAGCAATGCAGTGGCAGATTTAGAAAATTTTACATGAGGGGGCAAAGGAGAGGTCTCGGCAGGGTGGAATGTAACTCTTCAGTATGTGAAAATCCCCTATATGTAAATAGAGTCAACATAATATCCACCATACTAATTTGAAACTAATTATTATATAATTATCTCTTCTAAGAAAACTTAGAAGAGATAATTTTCTGAAATTTTCAGTTAAACTAGCAATCTAGATTAATTGAATTTTCTTTAATTGTTTCATCAGCATTACGTGTTTAAAAAAAAGTTCATTTAACATGAGTTCACGGATATATTTTTTTTATCCTTGTGTTTGTCAATCCCTGGTTAATTCTGCTTTAGTAACATACGATGCACCCACCCATCCATCCTTTCTCTTCCACTTATCCTTATCAGGGTCATGGGAGGACTGGAGTCTATCCCAGCTAGGTCGCCAGTCTGACACAGGGCTAACATAATTTTAAAACTCATACTCATACTTGGTAAAATAGATTTTTGACATTTTCCACTACCAACAAGTTATAACTAGGAAACTAAGTTTTAAAGGTGCTGGTAGTCAAATGTTGAGACAAAAGCTGATTCCTTATTTTTCAGGTCTCTGTGAAAAGTGTTGTGTGCAGGCAGAAATGATGCAGACTCACAGAGACCAAAACTTGAACTTAAAATAGTTTTAATGTTGAACTCAAAAGTAACCAAACTGAAACTACAAAATAACTTACAAAAGCAGAACAGAACACTGCATAGAATGATGGAGATTACAACAGAGACCAAAGAAAACACAGGGCTTAAATACACAAAGGGAGAAATCAGGAAATGAGAAACAGGAGGGAAACACAGCTGGGACAAATCAGGGCTAACGAGACAAGGGAAGAAACCCAGACACATTAACATGAGACACGGACTTCCAAAATAAAACAGGAAATGCATGCTGACCGACTCTGGGACATGACAGGTACAGACTTGACACAGAACTGAATCTACACTAAACACAAGGGCACAAGAGCATAAACTAAAGACTGAACTCCTAACCACAATGACCGAAACATAGGATAATAGAAATCAAAACATCACACTTGAAAATCAGAGCATAAACCGTAAAACAGAATCAAACCAAAACACAGACAGCAATAATGCAGCAAATAAATATACTCTTCAACACGCTGGGTCACAGATCCAGGACCGTGACATAAAGTCTAGTTGCAGCTAGAAGCTACACATCTTGTATACAGATAATATTTATTTATTATTTTATTATCAGTTTTCTCACCCAGTGATAGCCAGACAACATATATGTTTATGTCCTAAAGACATTTGAACATTTGGAATATGTACTCAACTAATGTCAGAATGTAAAAATTATTTACACCTTTTAAATCGCAACAGTCTGAATATAGTTACTTTCTGTTTGCTGGTGTTCTCCAAAGAAACTGAGCTTAACCACCATAAATCACTGTGCACTGGGGCTTTGGTAATTAAAGGAAAGCACAGTGATGAACTGTGTTTCTCTTATGCTCTCAAATTCGTCATTGCTACAGGTGGGAGTACTCCAGGGTACAATGAGTCACACAGTACTGTGCTATGCAGTACTGTACATGTGACCAACTGGCCTAAATGTGCTTCATATTCAAATTTGAATACGTTCTCCTAGTTCTCCCACAAGAAACACATTATGGATTCTTAACATAATTCCTTCACATATGCATTTAATAACTCAGTCACTTCTACACTAAAAGTTAGGTGCCTGTTATAAAGGAGCTCCAAACAGTATGATTTTCACGTGCTAGTTGACTTTAAACTCGTCTTTCTCAACCTCATTTGCATTTTTTATATTCAGTGTGAAAAGCAAATTATCAAGTTTTTATGATTACTTTATTTTAAATGTCAGTCTTATCCCACTAAACACTGAACGTCAAATAGGCACACAGGTCATGTATATATTGGGTCTGTCGGTCCATGACCAATGGACATCTATACAATGTCCAAATTAGGTCCACAATTTGGAGGTCCAACTATGACCCAACCTGGATGTCAATATGATGTGATTTTACGCAGTGGGGTATGAGTAATAACTTGCAGTAAGACTGCATATAAAGGCCAATTTCATAAACAGAGCTTAACCAGGTGGCTCTTTGTCTCTCATTCACTCCTTAAATATATTATAATGTATTCTGTAAAGGGAGGAAAAAAAAAAACATCACATGACTAGAGTAGAAATTTATTTGAGAGCTGCAAGACGTGACATAAAATAAATCAACACATGGGAGCTTAGAGGCAGCTCATTCTGTTTGCCTGTGGTTAGTGACAATCTTGGGCATGAGGGGAAGGATATGGCGACTTGGCCCAGCATCCAGAGGGCCAAAAAGCCAATGGGTATTTAAATAGCTGTGGATCCCAGGCTTGGAAACATGTCATTCTAGTTGACAATCTGCCGACTGAAAGACCGGCTGTCCACCGTTTTCATGTCATGTCACAAAGCCGTTCATCTCTGATAGTCTTTTATACTCTCCACGAGGAGCACAGTTAAGAAATTGAAGAAGCCTAAAAGTCACCATTTTTAGCTGCAATTCTCCAAGGGGACACAGAGTTGAAACAGGCTATATGTTTTTAACTGCCCTGTCCAGTACTAAATTAACTTCTTTTATGTTTGCACTTTGGTCATTTCCATAAATAGTTTGGTGTCCAAAAGGTCCGAATAACTCTCAGCCCATCCAGGTCACCTCATTGTTATTGGTTGACTATATACAGCATGTTTCTTTTTCCCCCGTTTGGCTTTGAAAGCTTCTCCCCAATGGCAGCAGATGAGTGTGACCCAGATATGCTTACATAATAAACCAAGGAGGCAGCATGCAAACAGGAAAATATCGAAGAAAAAGAAAAAAAAAAAGAAATACAGTACATGTGTTATTTGTTTGTGTTTTGTTAATTTCCTCCTTCATTAGTTCTGTTTTGTGCTTAATGGCCTACTGTGCCACTATTTCAACCTAGCAGAGAAGAGGACACCAGTTGTAAACCTCTAATGAGTCCGTATCGGTCCGCTTCCACTGCCAGTGTACCTTGGGGCAAACAGCTTTGTCAAATGCATCGACCTCTTGTTCTGTTTGATGTATTTCATCGCCTTCTAATACATCAAATATTACAGTCGAAACAATATGTCATTACCCAGAAATTATCCAAAATATGATTAAAATGATTTGTAGAAACTCAATTTCCTAATGTTCCAGTAGGCATGGTACAAAAATTCATAAATAAAAGACTTCTTAACAGGCAAAACCTTACCCAAATGATAGACAGAACGCTCTCCAGCTGTATATTTCCCGGTGTTCAGCTCTCTGTACCTTTTAAATAACTTGTTCATTAGAAGTACTTGAATTACTGCTTTGTAGTTTAGTTTCAATCCTGTGCGTTCATGTGCACTTTGATATAAAACGTAGCAGTAGTTATTTTCTTCTGTACTTGTTACTCTCATTAGGACAGTGCTGTGTTAGAACAGAAGCATTCCAAACCTTTTCTCCTCTTGGTGCTTCAGATTTAAAACTTTATATGCACCTACAAGTTGTTCTGTTGTAACGGACTTGTAGTAATCCAATGCGCTACTCATGGAATTAGCTATTCTGTTTTTCAATAAAACAGATCAGTTTAAAAGGATTTGGGCTTTTTGGGGGGTAAAATATGACATGCAAGGTCTGCCCCACAATGAGCTGAAAGAACTGAAGATGGCAAACTCCCGACTGTGTATAGTAACACCTCCAAATAGCATATCTGTGAAGTGCAGCCTTTTGAACCATGAATCAGCAAGGCTGTAGTTGACTTTGGAAAAAAAAAAAAAAAACACATTAGTTGATGCTCTGTGTGCTTTTCATTGTGTCCATAAGCTGTGGCAGGTAATGACTGATAAAGGTGGAGGAATACTCATAGTCTGCGATCAAACATCAATTGTTGCCAATTGTTTTGAGTACAGAACCAAAGAACATCATCAAACATTAATTTCCAAAAGTGGATATTTTTTTTGGGGGGGGGAAGAGGAGACGTAATGATGAAAATTTTGTTGGTATAAACTTTTGTAATTGTTGAAAATAGCTGACAAACTAACCAAAACATGAATTTATTAAATAAATCATTATTCAGGATTGGAGTGATATTCAAGGCAAAAATCAGACTGTTTTATTATTGCACGTATTAGTACTATAGTAAGGTAAAGGTGTATTTGCTCAAACAAAAGTCTTTTGAAGTAAAAAAAAAAAAAAGTGGCTTTGCCCATTTTTCTGTGACTTTTATTGTGAAAGCCAGTCACTGAAATGCTGAACAATGTCTAACCTACAGCATTTGCTTTTCAGTGGAGTATACAATCAGCTGTGCCCAATGACCTTGCAACGAACTTAAAGAATAAAAATAGGGGACAAAATATCTTTGTGTACCAAGAAGCAAATTACTGTACAGTAATTATTGAGAGGAAAATAAATGCCTATGTTATGAACTGATTGCTCTGTCTCTCATTAGCTCAGGGGAAAACATACTCATTATAATTGAGGGCTGTCATAAAAGCTGAAATGAGCTCTCCATGTTTGCTTCATTTGATGGTAATGAAAATGCTACAGCTATTGCATGATTGTAGAGGCTCAAATATTGCTAACCAATTCATCTGGCCTCTTGGGAAAACAATGCATGCTAATACAATGAGTTTTTATTCAAATTAAAGGCACATATTTCCTTTTTTGTTTGACATGTCTAAAGCAATTCATTAAAAAATAATGACCTTAAATTGTCAGTATTTTAAACAAGGAGCCAGGTGAAAAAAAAAAAAAAAAGTCTGATAAAGTACAACTATACACTATTTTACAGTTCAGTGTCATGATTGCACTTTCAGCAGCAGTTGATGTCTAACGCTGAAGCTGCTACGTTTACACGGAAAAAGAAAAGACAGAATCTCCTGTCAAGAGACTCCCACACGAAATACTTCAGCCTTTACCAGTGCAGGAAAGTTATGACCTAAAGAGGAAAAAAAGAAGAACGAAAGATGAAGTCTTCTCAAGGCATATACATGCACAGACAGATATTAGATGAAAGGAAAACTTAGATAAAAGGAATGAACCTTTTTTTCTCGTTCACTGAAGCAAAAGAATAGAAGAAGTGTTTTCACTGTACATCCGTGTCTCACTCTTGTTCCTTTCCTGTTGTTTTTTAAATGTCAGTATAATCCGGCATTGATCTACACATGCATGTGGAAAATTACTCACACCTGCCAACTACATATTCGACGAAACTGAGAAGGCACGATACATCCTCATTATTTCACTATGCCATTAGACATTTGAAGTCTTTCTTCAGAGCCCCTGCTACTTCTGAGTGTGGAGTTATCCTTGAAAGTTGTAAGTTTCATAAGGTTTTATCTGCATGCACCACTCGCTCTGCTTTATGTGGTGCATGTTTGTTTCTTACCTGCTAACTAAGTATTCTTACCTGTGCAAGAGATGTTTTGCACTCTTTAATTTCAATGATTTGGTAAAGACATCCAGTGATGTTATGGTTCGTTGCCATTGCCTTGGTAGCATTAATAAAATCAGACCTGCTTGCTTTGTCATGTTCTCTTATTGTGAGCCATGGAGCCTGGATGGCTTGTCTGTAAAGATCAAAAGAGATGGCCCAGTCTTATTGCTGCCTCAAAACATAGAGAGCCTTAAGATTAAAAATCAAGATTCTAATCATTACCATGTATAGAGGACACACACACACACACACATACGAACTACTTACATACACTTTCTTCTCTACAACTTAAATGTAGTCATAAAACAGTAATGAGATCTTGAGAAGTAAGAGTTTGTTTACTTAGCAACTTTCAGTCTACCTCCCACTTTTTCTTTCATTCAGTGCAGATCGTAAAAACTCTCGCCTCAAGGTCACTGCAGTATTTGGGTAGGGGAATGTTAGTTCAGGGTTGTCTGTTGTCAGTGGGGTTCACTTGGGCCACATATACCCACAGGCAGCCATTTCCTGCGGTCCCCCCTTATTCAGGCAATTTAAAATCTGTATACTCATGGGATCATCAGGCAGCAGCTTGCAAGCCTCAGCAAGAGCTATGAAAGGGCTTGAGATTACTGTAACTTACACTGCAGGTGTGGGGGATAGAGGAGGATGGATGGTAAAAATGTAATCAACGCCTAAGCTTGTTCCTAGTCGCAGTCTATTAGCATGAGCAAGGGCTTGGTAATTATTTTCGTTGACTAAATCCGCCCCGCTAGGACTGAGGGTGTAAGTGCAACTGTATTTATATTCTCTCTGTGCCATTGAGGATGTGACTGTTCTTTGCGCTGTTGCTGTTGACCGTGTACTAAACAAACTCTGTTTGGTTTACTTGTTCTCTACATGATAATCACGTATAGACATATTTTTGTCAGATAAGTTATAGGGAGCTAATAGTCAGGCTCCAAAGCAAGAAAACATACAATAAAGTACTTACTCACCACTCCAACATGTCAGATTGTTACCTCTTATTAATTCTGACAAGTTGCCATTGTTGTTTGCCTCACTCTTATCAGAGTGTTTCTGTAGAGAAACCTGTGAATGTAATGACTTATTTTTATCAGTAGATTACAGACTCGCTCATTATGGCTGGGACAACGCGTCGACGTAATCGATTACGTCGACGCGTAAAATACGTCGACGTAAAAAATTTGCGTCGATGCGTCGTCACTTTCAAAAAAACACATGGCGGCAGCGAGTAGCGGTAACATGTCGACTAAAACCACGCCCCCCGAACACGCAGTTCTACAGTATGGGGATATTTTAACCGAAAAGGAAGTGATTCAGTCGTTTACCGGCTTTGTAAGGTGGAAATGGCCGATCATAAAACGACCGTAAGTTTTCAACTTTTTTACTAACGCTGGTTTTTACCCTTTAAGTCATTCAGACACCCCCCACGTAGACATACACTCACTCATAGACAGAGATAAACACCCAACCTCCGTAAATGCAAAACTAATTTAAGCTGCTTAGCAGTAACAT
>VURO01047621.1:0-11221 GCA_015108175.1 Pelvicachromis taeniatus | reverse complement strand
AGTGAGTATACTGCAGACAGAGATAGCTACCATAATGTTTGTTGTTCCAAACGAGGACATTTGTTCTAGTCTCCTAGTTCTAGTCACTATCAGTACAGCATTACATTATAACTAACACATACAGCAGGTAAATATATTTCTAAAGGTGCTACTGACATGAAATTCTCACCAGATGTTGGTAACAACCCATCCAATCCACACTTGCAAAGAAAACAAACTGTAGATGTCCATAAATTATGTTATGTGTAATGATGAGAAATGGAAGTATTGAACACGTGAAGAAAGGGAAGTATAGAAAGGCATGGGAAGTCATGATGGCTGCTGAAATCTATCAGTAATTAGAAAGCAATCCTGTCACTTAGTGGAAATTAATATCAGCTAGTTCAGTCTCAACTGATGCATTAAAAAATGGTGTCACACAAGCAACATCTCATGAAGGTTTAAAACCAGTGAGCTCCCTCAAGACCTTCAACATTATTCTTGCAAAACATACTGATGGTATTGGTTCCAGAAGGATATCTAAACTACTGACGGATCCAGTGAGCAGTGTTGGGGCCATAATCCAGAAGTGGAAAAAACATCAATTTACCATAAACTGGCCACGACCAGGTGCTCCCCGTATGATTTCAGACATAGGAGTGAAAATGATCAGAATCAGAAATCCTTGAACCTTCAAGATTTAAAGACAGAATCACATTTAGAAATGTATGTGACTGGTTTCTCCATTGGCGTCTTGAAGCTGGCATCACCAACAAAGGCTTTTGTATGAAGTATTAAATAAATTTCAGTAAACATGTTCAATACTTACAGTATTTTACCTGCAACACATACAAAGCACAACAAATTACAATTTAGTAACACTTACATAACTGATCACATGACCTGCACACTGCAGCATTAACTGAATCTAACTATATATTTTAAAATTTTAAATGTGGAACTGTGTATCTTCTGCCTGAAAGTCAGATGAATAGATTTCCATAGTGTGCTGTTATAACGTATATAATCCTCCTTTGTGAAACAACTGATAGGGCAAACACATTGAGAAATCCAATTCACTGACTGCAATAAGCTGAGCTGAGGCCAAGCAGACAGCTGCACCAACACTGTCAGGAAACCTGTCAATGAAATCCCAAACTGTGAGCCTTTGCAAAGTTTAATGTGGTCTAATCAAAGAATGTAACACAGGGAGCAGACGGGCAACTGGGACAGTAGAGTGTGTAGTGAAGGAGGACATGCAGAGGGTTGGTGTGACACAGGAGGATGCTGGAATATAGTGAGATAGAGTCAGATGATCTGCTGTGTCGACCCTTAATAGGAAGTTGAAAGAAGAAGATGGCTGAATCTAATGACTCTGTTTAGAAAGGTGGAGCACGGACAAATGACGATGCCATGAAATTTTGGTGAAGATTCAGATGACTTTCTTTAAAACAGGGAAGGAGTACTCTGCTCTCTGCCTGCCTACCATATATGTACAACAGGCTCAAGCATGAAGTAGTTCTAGTATATAGAAAGTAAAAAGCATAAAGCAACCCTGTCTCATAATGTTCACATGTAAGCAGAACCAGCACCGAAGTACAAATCCAACAGTCAAACATTTATTTAGGCAACTGTGAGGCATTCCTGTGAAAGTGCTGTAATATTCTAAAGAAATACATTTGATTTCAAAAATGGCATTGGTGTTATAGGACACAGTGACAACCAGAAGCACACACTATGAACCATTTGTGTAAGTCTGATTATATAGGTGAGTATCCTCCAACTGCTGAGAGTTTAGTGATAAGCCTGAACTGTAAAATCACAGTGCCAAATCACAATAACAGTCCCCTCAAGGTGCCTTAGACTCTACAATAATAAATACTGAGAAAAACGCAACAATTATATTGTAGACCCCTATGAGCAAGCACTTTGACGACAGTGGAAAGGAAAAACTCCCATTCAACAGGAAGAAACCTCTGGCAGAACCAGGCTCAGGGAGGTGCAGCCACCTGCTGTGACCGGTTGGAGTGAGAGGAGGAAGACAGGACAAAAGACTTGCTGTGGATGAGAGCCAGAGATTACTAACAAGTAAGATTCAATGCCCCTCCCTGAGCCTGGTTCTGCCGGAGGTTTCTTCCTGTTAAAAGGGAGTTTTTCCTTCCCACTGTAGCCAAAGTGCTTGCTCATAGGGGGTCATATGATTGTTGGGTTTTTCACTGTATGTATTATTGTAGGGCCTACCTTACAATGTAAAGCGCCTTGAGGCGACTGATGTTGTGATTTGGCGCTATATAAATAAAATTGAATTGAATTGAATTGAATTGAATTGAATAGATGTCTTTTAGCACATACTGAGTGAGAAAGGTGACTGAAGAAGAAATACTCAACATCATGGGAATCCCCCAGCAGCCTATTACTATTACAGACTATTAAGGGAGGATTCAGGATCACCTGATCCAGACCTAAGTATATGCTTTAGCAAAGGGAAAGTTTAAAATCTAATCTTAAAAGTAGAGAGAGGGGACCAGGAAGAGGCAGGCTAACATAATGCTGCTGCTGCAGCTCCAGAAAAGCCCTAAAATCCACTTTCACACAGTGGAGCGACACTCCAGGGAGAGGAGAGGTCAGCTTCCACGCAGGCATCCTCACCTCACCAGACTACATTAACACAAGTGCCAGTTTAATGTTGTGTTGTTTATCTGTCTGTTTACACACACTGCTTCCTGTGTCGCATTACTAAAAAGAAAGAGCAGCTAAATTTGGTTCATATATAACAAAACATAGACGCATTTTTGACGTAAGGAATTCTCTGATTCCCTTTAAATATGACCTTGACTTTTATTTTAGAATTTGACACAAATATTTGATTATTTATTTATAGTATATGTGCCAAAGGCACCACATTGCACGCCTGTGAGGTTTAGGTGCTTGAATATTCATTACGTGTGCAGTAGGGACTAGTAAAAAGCCAAACAACAAATAAACATGCATGTACAGTGGCTTGCAAAAGTATTCGGCCCCCTTGAACTTTTCCACATTTTGTCACATTACAGCCACAAACATGAATCAGTTTTATTGGAATTCCACATGAAAGACCAATACAAAGTGGTGTACACGTGAGAAGTGCAACGAAAATCATACATGATTCCAAACATGTTTTACAAATAACTTAAAAGTGGGGTGTGTGTAATTATTCAGCCCCCTTTGGTCTGAGTGCAGTCAGTTGCCCATAGACATTGCCTGATGAGTGCTAATGACTAAATAGAGTGCACCTGTGTGTAATCTAATGTCAGTACAAATACAGCTGATATGATTTTCTTTCCACTTCTCACATGTGCACCACTTAGTATTGGACTTTCACGTGGAATTCCAATAAAATTGATGTGGCAGTAATGTTAAAAAATGTGGAAATGTAAAAGGGGGCCGAATACTTTTGCAAGCCACTGTAGGTGGAATTAAGACACAGTTCCAAAAGCAAACACAGTTGGTTTTTTTGAACATAGGTTTTTGTTATTTTAAGGTACAACAGTCCTTTGCCATATTTACCTGTGAAGCTGAGATGTTTTTGTTGCCATTTTACATTTATTCTACTTATTTAAACAATTTTTTGGAGGTTGTCCTAATAATTTGGCTGCTGTAACATGGCTTTCCTAACATTTGCATCTATAAGGTTTATCTTATTAAAGGGAGGCTGCTAATTTGATCACAAATGTGCTTACTTTTAATGAGAGATTTTAACTTGAAATGGGAATAAAGATGTGGTGCAGGAATCTCCTTTGGCATCCACAAAAGCTCGGACTGTCCCTGTACAGAGGTAAAATAAACACAGTTACAAATATATAGTTTATTTATGAAAGGATGGATGTCTGAGCCTTCTCTTGAGTGAAATCAGACAAACAATTTCCTCCACTAGCATGGGGACAGCATCAGCTTAGTAAACCTGGTGGTCATTTCATGAACATCCAGTTCAGCTTAGCTTTTACAGGCTCCGTTTGAAGTCTTTTTCCTAAAATGGAGAGGTCAATGCATCATTTGCGCACGACACTGTTTCTGCTTTCCCCGGAGCAGTAGAGACACACTGTGATCACAGCAGACATCTGGATCTTATAGTCTTTTTATTTTCATTTTTGTATTTTCAACGGAAAGAAAAGAAAACAAGCATATTTCTCAGATTCAGCATATCTGTTTGGATGTATATTTTTTCCCTGCTAGCATCATCTGAAAGCAGGAGCAGCTGTCAGGAATAAGTCTGTGTAACTGTCTGAAGATACTCCTATTGGTGATGTTTGGGAAGGTGAAGACGTGTAATCCTGCTGAATGTAACTTGGTGATTCTTGGTGTGATGGGCTGCGGGAAATCAGGTCTTTCAATCCTTCACTGCAACAGATGCTTTGATTTTCCTTTTCAAACTGTGAGCTGACTGTTTTGCTAGATTGTACTTGTCACTAATTATTGTTTTTACTTACAATCAAATAACTATTCTATGTTTTAGCAATTCATGTTTAAGAATCACAAAGTCACAACTTCAGTGAGCCTGCATGAACACCAGATGCATCAGAAAATAAAAAAAATGAAAAATTCAGTAGTAAGTAGAAACAAAATGTTTGAACTCAAGTCTGAACTTTTCAGAGGAAGTTGTTTTATGAAATGGACCATTCCATAATTCCCTGTGTGGTTTTTATTTAGGATTTTTCCTCAAGTGTGCAATGTGATTTTGTAGCAGTGGCTTTCTCATGACCCTCACTGACCCTGGTCCCCTGAGGCTCCATGGTCACTCCCATAGACTGCCTTATGTCTTTGTTCTTGTTTTACAGCACTGACAGTAAAATTCCTCACAAAACGCTTCATCACTGAATATGACCCTAACCTAGGTAAGATATCCAGAAAAAAACAAACAGCATAGCTAGTTTGCTAGTTGATGGTGACTATTTACTGCAGTGGAAAGGGAGGGAGAAGATTTTTACTATTTATGTGCTAAACTGCAAACTCCACCCAGTACATTTCCCTTTCATACTCTATGTGTATTGTGTCTTGGAAGCCACAGTTTCAGCATATTGCATGTATTGTTGTTTGTATTTTACAATTGTAAATTTCTTCAGCCTGCTGTGTTTCCTATTAATGTGACTTTTATTATGTTTCTGTGGACACATTTTCACTCTTGAGTGCATCACCCCGCCACCCCCATGCTGTTCTGGAGCAGATTATGTTCAGAGTTTCAAATGAAAATGGACTGAATATGTTTCATGTTCATTCATTCTTTAACTTAGTATGCTCTAAGTGAGAGCTGTTGGTGAGTAGAGGAGGCTGCACTTCAATCACATCTTGATTATTTGATTTAAAGTCCTCTGTGATGGTGTACAGAGGCAGACTGACAAAAACTGTATCATGATCTAGAAGCATTTACCTGTACCTGTACCATTTACCTTTGACCTGGTGACAAACAAAAATGATTTCTATATCTCCTCTATTCGTCTGAGGGACAAAGTCAGAACTGAATGTTTAAGCGTATGCACTTTAAAGTTTCAGACCTTTAACGCTCAGCTGTGATGAAACAGACAAATTAATTTGAATGAACATAATTATTTTTATATTCTTTGTGATGATTTTCCAAATTCATGAATTTCTGCACATTTAAAAAAAAAATCTGCAGCAGCATTGTTGCCTTTTACGACATTTTTATGTTCTTTATAACTCTCTAGCATTCATTCCTCTGATAATGCCTATGGCTGCACTCAGTTGATCCCTTATAAAGTAACATAATGCTTCAAATGCCCCTTTTATTTGAGTGCACTTAGAGGCTGAAGCAGAATGCTAAAATTAATAAAGAAAGTTGATAGCTGTCTGTCCTGATACCTGTTTATCTGGAGTTTCGCGTTTTGTCAAATTAGATAAAGCAAAGAAAGCCTGGCTATGTTGAATTTCCTTCTTTGTATAGCCCCAAGGTGCATCTCAATATGCTGTATATATCATACAACCAGCGATATACAAACTTCATGCAGTTGGCTATTCCGTGGGCTTTATTTCTTCTTCTATCTTCTTTCGGTCAGACTAAAAAAACAGCACTGAACATGATCAACATTTTTTTCAGAAAAATGCAAGAAGCTTTTTCACCTACTATACTGAGTTTTGTGCAAGTTTGCATTTCCCACAAGCTACACAGGAATATTAGCATGAAGCAGAGAGAATAATCACATTAATGGAAACCTAAGATAAACTGAAAACTTTAAATATATACGTGACACTGAAAATACAGCTTCCAAAACTGACTTATAAATTTAGAAATTAGTAACATTATACTGATAATACTCTGGGTCTTCTTTAAGCACATTTACTTTTCATTTATTTTTATTCACTGCTCTATTAGTGTGTTGACTAGAACTGTGTGCTTCCTGCACTGCTATAGAGTCTTTGAATAATTAGACATGACTGTTCTGTGTCATTGCATATACAGAAGACATCTACTCATCTGAAGAGGTTGTGGACCAGCAGCCAGTCACACTGAGAGTGATGGACACCTGTGAACAGGTATGAGCCAACATTTGATTTTCATACAGGAAATTATTCTGTGGACTACAGCTATGTCTGATTTTTTTTCTTTAAGCCCCAGAATAGTTTGTGCATTTCCTAAATAAAAGCATCAATCTACTTACTGGTTTACATTAAGATGTGTCAGTGGTGTAACATTTTCAAAATAAAATCTTCTAGTGAATTTTAGTAAATATACATTATATCTATGAATATATCTGACTTTTTATCTTTCAGAACCAAAAGAGCCTGGATGTAATTGTCAGGTGTATTATCTTGATAGTGTGAGCAGTTGTTAGAAGACATAAAACCCACCTGGAAAATCTGTTGACCTGTATAGTGCACTCTATGTAATATTTTGTATTGTATTAATTGTAGAGTGGGATTTCTAATCAATTTAAAGGTTGTTCAGCATATCTAAGACCAGCAGTTTTGGTCTAAGCTGACTGATAGATCCACTTCCCATTTTGCAGTAGGAAGGGATATTGATTCATCTGTTTTGGAGAGTGTCCTATAGATATTGGACTTTCAAAATAAAAGCTTGTCTACATACCTAAGGTATCAAAATGCCCCCCACCCACACCCATTTGTGTTATTTATTTATTTACTCTTCTAAATGTGCTCAGCTTTTTATCCAACTTTTTTTCCATCCAATCTTATGGCAGCAAAACACTGGTCAGCTCCAACAGCAGCAACATTCCACCCCAATTTCTCCAGAAATTAAACAGTTGAGATAATTATTGCACTGTGCTGTTAGCAAAATCTTTTTGTCCAGACTCTAGTGACAGTAATGCACAGAAAATTAAATTGTGTATGTGTGTGTTTCTAGGAACGTCCAGTGAACAGTGAACGTTACCTGTCATGGGCAAATGTCTTCCTGGTGGTCTACAGCATTGATAACATGGAGAGCTTTAATGGCTGTCAGCTGTACCTGCAGACACTTGCCTCACACAACAAAACCTTCAGGCCACAAACTCCCATCATGCTTCTGGGCAACAAGAAGGACATGGATAGATACAGGCTGGTATCTCTGTGTGTGTGTCATTGTGTTTGTGTTGCAGCATGTAAATTAGTCTGTATACCTTTTCACTGCCAGATGAAGAAAGGTTTGTCTCAGAAGTCCTTGGAGATTTCGAAAAGACACCAAAGTCCTAATCTGCAAAGTTATCGGTTTACTTTAGAATACCTTTTTGATATACACTCATTGGACACTTAATTATGTACACTTTGCTGGTACTCGTTTGAACCCACTGACCGTGAGACACAAATAATTAACATATGTTTAACTTCCATCTTTAATTCATCCATCCATCCATTCGCATCCGCTTATCCTTTTCAGGGTCGTGGGGGGCGCTGGAGCCTATCCAGTGGGCTTAAAAAACCATTGTGTTTATGGTTTAGGAATCACAGCCATTTGCAGATACTCAAAAATAATTGGACAAACTAGCATAATTTAAAATATATACGTTTTTGGATAAAAAAGCTTTGCAGTCAATGACTGCCTAAAGATTTGACCCCACGGACATCACCAGATGCTGCATTCATTTACAGCAGTTGCTGTTTGTTTGTGGGTCTCTTTGCCTTAGTTTTGGCTTGAGCAACTGAAAACCATGCTCTGTTGTGCTGAGAACGAGTGACTGAGCTGACCACTGAAAAAATATGCAATTTCTTTGTCTGCAGAAAGTCTTGGGTTGGTGTTGGAGTATCCTTTGGGTCATTATCCAATTGTACTGTGTACTGTCTGATATGTTTTGCAGTATTTCTCTGAATCTGAGCATATTATAGGCCTGTATGCGTCACAATTCATTTTATCACTTTTATCAGCAGTTATATTGTCAATAAACACTAGTGACCCAGTTCTACTGACATTCATGCCAAAACATCTGACCTTATTGCTCTTAAAGTAACCAGTGGTTTACACCTTGTTATAAACCTGTTTACATTCATGAAGACTTCTCTTGATTGCAGACTATGACAGTGATACTCAGCTTCTACAGAGGGTTTTTCGATTTATCGATGTTGTAAAGGTGTTTTTCCTAATCAAAGAAAATTTTCCTCTCAGACAGGTGAGTCAGTCGGATGGTGAAGCCTTGGCATCTCGTTTTGGATGTGGATTCTTCGAAGTGTCAGCCTGTCAAGACTTCCACTCTGTACAGCATGTCTTCCATGAGGCAGTGAGGAGAGCGAGGAAAGGTGGTGCCTGTGGCTGCTTGGTCCCAGCTGTCTATGCCAGTGAGGACAAAACACTTCTGGGTGTCCCATTCTTTACTACACCATGTTACAAGGAGCTGCCAGTGCCTGCCAAAGCGAAGCTGATCACAGTGAAGACATCCAGAGCACAGAGCAAACGGAGAGCTTCCACTCTCACCTTACTCAAAGGTTTCAAGATATTTTGACACATTCTACTGCATGTCCTGTGACACTGTGAAGGACTTATAGGTCCAAAGCAGCAGGAGCAGCTGAACCCTACACAGACATTTGGCAGATTCAATGAGAAACCCAGAGGAATCTGAACTGAAGGCTTTTTTAATATGTTTATTTTATCTTGAGATTTTATTTCTCTGATGACCTCCTTAATGTTGTCATACATCCACTGAAATGGAGAGATAAACCAACCGTTATCCAAAATGAAAAATGAAAAATAAATGAATAATATCAAACTACAATAACTCTGTGGTGAATCATTGATGTCACTGAGAAAAAGACAAGTGTGCCTCCTAAGGCTTGATGTTCCAATCTGGTGAGCAGCATGAAGGAAGTTTGGGGTGGCTGCAGCTCAGGTGGTAGAGCAGGTCAGCTACTGATTGGAAGGTTGGTGGTTTGATCCCTGCCTCCCCTAGCCTGCATGCCAAATATCTTTGGGCAAGGTACTAACCCTAAGTTGCTCACCTATCCATCCATTAGAGTATGAATGTTAGGTAGAAAGCACTAAAAAGTACAGAAGTTTGTGTGAATGAGGCATGTTGTATAAGAGTGCTTTGAGTACTCCAGGAGAGAAGAAAAGCACTATATAAGAATCAGTCCATTTACTTCTTCCTCTATGCTAAGTAACATTTTTCCATATTAGAGACGTTTATATGAACAATGACAAGTCCAAAAAGCCCTCAAAAACAAAGCACTATGATTAAGTGATTTATTGTGATGCAATAATATCTTAGGCAACAGCACAACACACAAAGAGCTTTTCCAATTTCAGTTCAAAACACAGAATGGAGGAAGACTAGAACATTCTGTGTCTATTCAGCAGACTCCCTTGGGACAGAACCTTATTGAAAGCAACTTTACAGCCCATCAAACCAGAAATCTTCATCAACAACACAAGAGGAACACTAGAAACTGAACCATAATCAGGGGCAGAGCTCACTCCTCTGACCACCCCAACGCAAACAATGGTGAAGCCCATTGGAGGGAACACACATAATCAGATCTGAACTTACATCCACAAACTGTTTTTATAGAATAACTTTACAGGGAACCATTTGTTCCCACATTTTATGAGTGCAACCACCCAATGAAACTGTAATACGTTACGAGCTTTATTAAGAATGAAAAAAGAGAAATTTTAGCAACTGCTCCAAATGTTTTCTGATCATCTGAGGGTTTCATAAAATTTCACTCTGAAGTCATGAAAATAAGAATAATCAAAAAAATATTATTAGCAATTACTAAAGCAAACACTGTGCCACTCCCACTGGCCACTGGTATTCACTATGACCTCTTCAGCTTGCAATCTTCACTTCATCTTGATACTCAAGCTCAGCAGCTGCCACCTTCTGGTTCTTCTCTTCCCCCTGTTTCTCCTCCACTGCAGGATCTGGGTACAGGCAGGAGGTGTTGCCATCTTTCCATGTGACCACAATATTTCCTGCTTTGCACTCGCTTGTGTCGCTGTTTGACACGTGAGGCTTGTTTCCCTGCAGCAGCATGTCTGATGCCGGGTGTATGCTGTTGTCTTTGAGCAGCTCCTGATCTTCATTTTTGTGAAGCAGAGATGTTGCAGCCTTGTACTCGGCTATCTTCTTTCTGCTCCTGTTTGAGTTAGTAGAGAAACCTTTGATATGATATATGGTATGTTCAACTCTCAAAAAAATAGCAGCCAAACAACTTCATGTCATACTTATTTGCCATGGCTCCCATTCCTAGCAGAAGAAAACCAATAAGAAGGCAGACAAAGGCCAGTCCCAGCAGCACAAATGTCCATGTGGTTGCTGCAACACAGTGAGGATAATTAAAAGAGACTTGTGACCCTTTCTTAATAGTTCATGCTCTAAAGTCTAAGGAGCTTGTAAAGAAAAGCGTCTGGACTTCTTTAAGTTTCCTTCAAGATACTTCATCCGAGAAGTTTCTTCAGTTCTAAAGTGAATTGGTGGAGAGTCCCAGATTTTAAGCCAAGAGGGCCATGGACCCCATATTCATTTACCTAATCACACAAGCCAATGTGTGAAAACATGTGTTGGTCACAATCAGCCAAAGTTTTGGGTGAACCCATTGTAAAACCTAGCCCCACCCTGATCATAATCACATGATTATGATCAGGAAATCACTCCTGAGGTCAGACGGCCAAGGATGTGCGTGGATGTTAAGGTGTCTGGAAAGGATCTCAAAACTGGATTATAGATGGCAGACAGTTGGTGTCGTAAACCACCGCCTCTGTTCAAAGATAGTCGTTCACAGTGGACATAGATGGCTTCTTTCACTCCTTTTTCGAACCATCTGT
>VURO01047619.1:0-22875 GCA_015108175.1 Pelvicachromis taeniatus | reverse complement strand
ATATATATTATGTATATGTGTGTGTGTGTGTGTGTATGTATGTGTATATTTCAATCACCTTCATAGTGTTGTGAAGAGGTAATTACCCTCCCCTTGTTACATCCTGAATTAATTGACTATTGACATTAATTGACAATTAATTGCGTCAACGACTCATCCAGGAGGTCACAAAAGAAGGAGGCAACACCTAAAGACACTGCAGGCCTTACTTTGTGCAGTTAAGGTCAGAGGTCATGATGTAACAAAAGAAAAGAGACTGGGCACTTTATGACCTGTCTCTGCCGTTCTCATCGTATGGAGTTTGACCTTCAATTTGAGATGGTAGTAGTATACCACATGCTATTACCCTCTAGGACAGCATACAAACAAAGTTTTGATCCACCACTCTTTTCTTTATATTTTCTTTCCCTATATTAGCAGCCAGATGTTTTTTTAAAATGTTTTATTATTATTATGTCTAATGTGCAGTTGTGGAATAGTGCTTCAGACTTCCTGAAGGTCTTTCAGAGGTTTTCTTCGGACATGGGCTGCTTTGTCACTTCTTTTCAGTCTGGTCCTGATCATCAGTACCTGATCATTGTTTGTTTGTATAAGGCCACTTAGCACAAACCCAGGAATCATTCACACATTAAAAAGGCTTTAAAGGATGAATCAGTGTTGTGTCAATACTCAATACTTGACTGTTGCAAGAACACATTCCTGTTAGTTCCCATTTCTTTATTTGAATCTACAGGAAAGACCAATTCCAGGTTGCAATGCATTTTATTTATTTCTTTTTTATTTGAATAAGTGAAGGAATAAAAGAAGTGGTGGCCCTGAAAAACTAAAAGCAGCATAGTAATAATAATAATAATAATAATAAAAATAAATAAATAAATATAATGCATACTTTGCAGGGTCTCATTCAGCAAAAGCTTTCGAAGTGAAAGAGATGAAAGCGATTTTTCTCTTTTTGCTTTTAGAGCTTTCTTTTCGAGGAAAATCGCTTTTTTGTATTTGTCCACTAGATGGCGGTTTTTCTCCACGACAAACAAAGCGGTGCGTCTGTTTTCAGCACCTACTTTGACCCAATTAAAGCAGAGGCTCATTACACAATTTCACTGCTATAGATTACTCACTTTCTTTGAAGAATTGCTAAAATCCCTCTTTATTAGAAGAACCAGCTGTTTCTTTTGTAGAAATGATACTGAATGGAGGACGTAGAAGAGGAAGTTTCATTGTTTTGCTACCTATTATGTTTTGTGTCTTCACACCTCAAAGATTGTGTATGGAGTAGGTCCTTCACGCATCATACCAAATAATTGTTTTTAGATGAGCTGCTGGTGTAAAAGTTTCTGAGAAACGCCAATTCAAGTTCACTGATGCTTTTTAGCAGGAACTCTTGCTAATGTCCTTCAGTGTACCTGCTCAGCATGATGAATAATTCACGCCGAGGTTATTCTAGGTTCCGACTTAGTGAATGAAAATAAAGGTGACAGATCAATCTACTCTGTGAGAAAGCGGAAAAGAAGAAATTTGGCCACTTTTTAATTATTATTTTTTTTAACCTTCGCACTGACAGTTGTGAACTGCGCCAAGAACAAACCTTTATTTTGTATTAAATTTTCACCTGATATCCACTTTAGCATGTTAACGCTTTTATTTCTACCAGTAATCATACAGTTTTGAATAATATAGTCAATGCTGAACCTACTGAATAGAGAAAATGTGGTGGTAGAAAGTATAGGAAAGGGAAACCCAGATAAGTATAAGTAACAGTAAATAATAAATATTAAATGTTACTGAGCAGCACACAAGACCGACAGCACACAGTATGCTTTGAGGCAGCAGCCAAGGAAGATAGTGTGTGTCTGGGAACACCCATGTGTACACCTGTGTGCATGAGAATATAACTATCTGATAGTAGGTGTGGGGAGCCATAGCCCTGCCCCCAGGACGTGAAGCAGGCATGGAAGAGATCCAGGCCCCAGACATCTAGAAGCCCCCAGAGCGCAAGAGCCCAAGGAGGTACAGTGGAGTTGCGCCACCCTCCTGGAAAGAGCTGAGGAGAGCCCCAGACGGGGGGTCACACATCAGCCATGCTGTAGAAGCTACAGGGGGCTGCAGCAATGTGCCCACAGGCTCTGCCGGCAGCAGGCTGTGCCAGAGCAGACCAAACCCCAGGCCCAGAGGTCGGAGGTCCAGGGGCCCCCCACCCTCCAGAAGGGGCCAGACTGAGCCACAGGAGCCAGGCCCCACCAAGCAGCTGCCGGGAGTGAGCACCCAGAGCACCCCCAGAACCCCAAGCCTGCCCCAGTCCCACTTTAGGCTACCAGACAAGTAACCCACATCCGCCAGCACAGACCCTCCCCCAGCCCTGCTGCATGCAGGGCTGGGGGAGGTCAAGAGCCACCAGGGCCCCAACCAGGTCATGACAACAGCCCCCCAGGTGGAGCCCTCCAGGAAAAATGTCCCTAGGGAGTCCCCAGATGCCCCGAACCTGTACCCTACCTCCACATCAACCACAATAGCAAAGGTGGGACAAAACCACTAGATGATGGAGCCGATCAAAGGAGCCCAAAGGGATTGATCGAATGTGGTGGCAGAGGCTGTAACGAGACTAATGTGATCTATCAGATGGTAAATGGTAAATGGCCTGCATTTGTATAGCGCTTTTCTTTGTCCCTAAGGACCCCAAAGCGCTTTACACTACATTCACCCATTCACACACACACATTGGTGAAGGCAAGCTACATTGTAGCCACAGCTGCACTGCAGCTGACACTGGCGCCACCGGGCCCTCTGACCATCACCAGTAGGCAAACATGGGGTTAGTATCTTGCCCAAGGATACTTGGCATGCAGACAGGAGAAGCCTGGGATAAAACCACCAACCTTCCGGTGAGGCGGTGACCCAATATAGGTATATAGGTCTCTATATTGATAAGAATTAAGATTATTTTTAATTTTCCAGTTCATGAGGACCGTTTTCTTGGGAATGCATGTGAGCTGTAGTGACATCTCACATGCATGTCACTACATGCATATGAAGATAAAAATAAAAATCAGACAGTGAGAGATGAAACCATTAATATTAAAATGTCACTACCAAGAAGAAAGCGAGTGGTCAAAAATGGCTGAGAGAAACACAGCTGACCAAAGAGAACACAACAACTTGTCTCACATTTACCAGAAAATATCTCAATTATCTCCAAGATCTGTGGTCTGACAAGACTAAAGTTGAACTTTTCCAAAGGTTTGAGCTCCGTTACATCCAGAGTAAAACTAGCACAGCATTTCATAAAACAATATTATACCATCAGTCAAACATGGAGGTGGTAGTGTGATGGTCTGGGGCTGCTTTGATTTTGATGCTTTGGCATTAAGCAGTTTGTTTGAGGAGAAAGAAACAGAAATCAGAAAAATTGTAAAGGTCGTTTTTAATTGTCTATTTTTCTCAACTAGATTGTCCATATTTCTTATTTTTAGGTTATTTTCTTCTATTTTCATTGTACTTATTGAGTCATATTTGTCAGTTTCATACCTTTAGTTTTTAGTTTTTACCATCTTTTTGTTATTTGCTTTAAAGCTGTTATTCTTAAAAATAAATAAATGTCACTCTGTGCCTCCTTTAAATATAGACTTTTAAAAAACCTCTTTTGTAAAATTAAAATGTTTTTTTACACTGCCTGGGCAAAAAAGAAAAGTCGCCAACTGGGATTTAACAAAGCAAATAGGTACGAGCCTCCTATTGGAAAATTACTGCATGGGCGATTATATTATAGCTGGTAACAAGTTATTTAACCCCAACTGGTGCAACGAGTTGCTTCTCATGTCATAAACAACCATGTCGAAAGAAACATCTTGTGGTCGTAGAAAAGATGTTAGTGTGTTTGAGAAGGGTCAAATCATTAGCATGCATCAAGCAAAGAAAACATCTAAGGAGATTGCAGAAACTACTAAAATTGTGTTAAGAACTGTCCAACACATTATTAAAAAATGGAAGGATAGTGGGGGATCCATCGTCTTTGAGGGAGAAATGTGGCCGGAACCCCTGGTCTGATGAGTCCAGATTTACCCTGTTCCAGAGTGATGGACGCATCAGGGTAAGAAGAGAGGCAGATGAAGTGATGCACCCACAGTCACCACAGAGTCCAGACCTTAACCCCATTGAGAATCGGTGGGATGTGCTGGAGAAGGCTTTGTGCAGCGGTCAGACTCTACCATCATCAATGCAAGTTCTTGGTGAAAAATGAATGCAACACTGGATGGAAATGACTCTTGTGACATTGCAAAAGTGCATCGAAACAATGCCACAGCGAATACGTGCCGTAATCAACGCCAAAGGCGGTGCAACAAAATATTAGAGTGTGTGACCTTTTTTTGTGGCAACTGACTTTTATTTGGCCAGGCGGTGTATTTTAAAATGTACATGAATAAAAACAAACATTTTTGCTATAATTCTTAGTCATTGAGAATTTAAGCTCTTACCATAATTAGAAATAGTTTCTAGTTTATATTTCCAAGCAAAATCCCTCCAAAGGAAGAACCCAGTAAGGGTCACGCATTTCAGGGAAAATGCATTTTAAACCTTCATCAGTTATTTTGTTACCAACTCGTCCCTCTTTGTTCTGCCTGATGTTGTTTCTTCTTCCCCCTGTAAAAATGTCAGCTGCCTTGTTTTGTTTTAATAAATACTAAGAGGATGAATGCTCTCCATACTTCTGTTTGCTGTTTAACATCTTTGCAAGTTTTCGTGAAACATTTTTCATTTCATATGTTTAGAAATACTTTCAGAGGACTCCATTATATTTTTAGTGAACAGCGCCCATGAATAAAACATTCCCGGTATCTCTGAGAGTAGAAACAACAGCAGCTGGGTTTCTCAGAGACGTTTCACCTTTCATCCAAAGAGCCTGTTGAGTTTTGATGGCTGCTGGGCACGCCCAGGTTTCAAAGCTTTTGTGAGCTCATTAACTGCTCAGAGTCTATAAAATTACGAGTGAGTTACTGACCCTCCCAGCCATGAAGTGAATGATTAGGGTCACATGCACCAAGTTGAGTAGATACTAATCTGTACTGGTAAGAATGTCAGGGCTACATTGTAATGGGCTGATTTAAAACATTTACTCTTCTCCAGCCCAGTGTTTCCTTCAGAAGAGCGTCCCTTCAGCTGAAAGTGGACTGCTGAGTCTTCATGCCAGGATTAATCTCTCCCATGTTGTGCCATGTGGTTAGTTTTCTCAGCGCATTGAACTGCATGCAATACATTGCTCTGCTTTCACGCCTGGGTAGGGTCCATGACCTTCTGCCCCAGCAGTGCACAGAGAAATGTATCAACTGAAGATCCTTCCAAGCTTTCAACAACTATTGCAGGTGTTTCCACTCTGCTTCTTTTATTCTCTCTGTTGGTTTGTGGTGTTGCTGGGTCCCACATCCTTACATGTCCACTGTATGGTCCAAGAAGGTCACACTTTTCCACTCACAACCTCCTGACTGACCCTGATGTCGCTCTTCATATGACTCGTGTGTTCTGTGATGATCCACTCAGTGTGTTTTTATTTTGATCCAGCTTCCATCCATGTACCAGGTAGGAGATCTTGCAAAGTAGATCAGGGCTCCACACTATTTATAGATTTTGCACAGACTGGCCACTGTTGGAGACAGCGGTGCGCTCACACCTCGGCTGTGCCACTGTGTATAGGAGCTACTTTTATTGGCAATGAGTAGAGGTCAGGCAGAGGTTGAACGGGGGCACGGGGTCTTTGGTCTGGGGTGAGATTAATTCTGTTGGATAAAGTGTCCTGATGTGTGTTCTTCACCCACGTATGCACATTTTCAAAGTTAATTAGCCTGGGAGATGTGCTATTTTATATCCCATGCATGGGTGTGCATGCACATCACATTTCTTGCATACATTGTTGTGTGATTCTTCATGAAAAAGGAACAATGGTCTGAGTAGAAAACACCATCAAACACACGTGAGAAAAATGGCTTTGATGGAAGTTAGCAGAGACTGATTTTCTATACTTAAACCCAAATAGGGCGTATAATTTTATGCTGCTCCGATCAAAAGGTTTCAGTGGGTTCATCCTAATGCACTCAATATGTTGAACATAAATATACTAAATACAGACATTATAGCTCAGGTTGAAACTTCAAACTGTGATGTAAAATGCACAGTCCTTTGCAAGTTTTCTGCCACATGCATTCACTCAGTCAAAGGTTTTAAATACTGCAGTCACGAGTGTATGCAGCTTCTGTCAGGAGCTGTATTAACCTGATTCACAATGTGTGTAACTGATTTGCCTAACCTTATATGTAAAGGGACAAGGAGAAATGAGAGTTTAGTGTACTTTTGAGAACCTCTTATTTATCACCCTTATTTAATCACCTGAAGGCCACCTTAAGCTACCTGTGGAGCAGTCAGTAAACAACAATGTGATTAAGTCTACCTGATTCCTCCCATTTCCACAGAAACCTCAGTCCAGGAGCGTGACATTAATGAAAACAACAATGTGTTACAATGATACAGGCCCTTTCTCATCATACCTTGTTTCGGTGCGGTGCTTTATTAGAGGCGATGCCCGAAGGGGGAGGGGCCACACTTTCTTCCCGGTCTGGGTTTGGTGATAGATAAGTATAAGACCCCCCCAAGAATGCCATCACATTGGGAAAAAAAACCCAAGTCGTTGTGTTGCCTTCTGTGTCGAGTCGGAGACGCTCCAAAATGCAGCAGCTCACCCTGCCGGCTCTCCTGGCATCCTTTTGGACAGTCTGCACAGGATCAGGAGGTAAGTCTGTTTTCATTCATAGCTCGAGATCATATGAAGCAACTGCCTGTCTATATTTTCAGTTCTTGCATTAAAAAAAAAAAAAAAATTCCTTCCACTCTTCCTGTCCTAAAAAAAATACAAACAAAAAAAAAAGATTGGAGAGTTCTTTATTTTACGTTATTATTTGACCGTTTTTGTCTTTCAGTCGTTCTAATTACAAATGATCTCTCCTTTTTAATTTACCTTCCACACACGGTGTCCAGTTAAATAAGTTCATATATATTGGCTAGAAATGTAAAAAAGAAAAAGAAAAAAGCGAACATTCCCGCAGTACCAAATGCCCCCCGTGCGTAAAGCGCTCCATCTGTCCTGTCCATCACGCAGCGTCAGTGTGTGTGTGTTTGTGTGTGTGTGTCAGGCTCATCCAAGCTGCACCTTGATATTTACACCGCTGAACTGATTGTTGAAGGGCAGGGAAGGATACAGAGATCCTGCAGTCCGAGACAAAAACAGGCAGAGCCCACATTCCCTCGGAGGCTCTGGGTTTCGGGCACCTCTCTCTCTCTCTCTCGTGCACTTGCTCGGAACCAGGCCGAGCCAATGATAGACGTTTGCGTCTCAGTTGCTGCAGAGAAGCGCGTCACGAGCAGCACCATTGTCTCCAAATTCACAGCGGTAGATAACGAGGCGCGGATTACCGCTGAGTGCTGGCTTGCACGTGTGTAAACCCCAAACACTTTTAAGTTTATCTTTAAAAAAAAAAAAAAAATTAAATGTGCCTTCAGATCCAGTGTTTGGATACTAAAGGGACAACTGCGATTCTTAAAATAAGCCCAGCAGACAGTCGCGTGTGAATTGATATGAATGATCGCTTATAAATGTGCCTCCATCATCAAAACTTATAACATCCTCTCAGTGAGAATTTTTTTTGTGTGTGTGTGTGTGTGTGTCCGTGCATTTATTCCATGTTGCGTGGAGCAGCTCTGAAAGCTGCAGGGTCTTATTTGCGATAGCTGTCCACGCCAGTGTCCCACAGACAGGTGCACAGATCACAGCGGTCACGTCCCGAGAGTGTACGCGTGCAGTGCGCGCTGGATGCCTGGACCACATTTCTTTTCTGTATCAAGTAATATGAGACTAAAAAAAAATCCTCTAAATCGCTAGCCGTTTTGGCACGAGTGGGCAGAATCTGAAATGCGTTACAAGTATCGATTGTCTATTTGTCTCTATGTGGCGCTTACATACAGCGCAGAGTCATAAAGGCTCGTCTCCGTCTGCCTGTATTCACATGTCGCTGTCAGATGAAGTCGACATTCTGGCAGAAGACTAATTAGTTTTTCATCTCATCGCCTTTTGTTTTTTATTTGACGGTTTCCTCTGTTCGCCCTCTTGGCACAGCTCTCGGATCTTTAGAGAATCATTCATACTGTTTACTCTCTCTGTCTCACGTCACAAGAAGATCAAAGCCGAACGCCGATTGGTGGAGAATTGTGCGGACCGAAATCTGATTGGCCAAAATGTGAACGAGTGCGAGCCGGCCGTAAAAATAGACATTCCGTTAATGGAGGAAGTTTCTCAGTTTCGCCAGTGTTTGCTCAAGCAAAATGACCAGTAGCGATCTTTAAAATTAGAACTGAGAATATTATGTAAAAGTAACATTAAAAAATGTACTTGGAGTAGTTTAAATAACACTACCATTTAATGGTCCACTCAATCTATATATGTAATGGGGGTGGGGGGGTTATCTCGTCCTGATGCTACATTTGGACATGTATGACTCACAATTAAGCCTGAGCTGTGAGAGCGAATTATTCTAGGGATACTATGACGCTTTAAAATATGATGGGGTTTGATCGTTCAGGATGTTGTGTGTGAGGATTTGAAATTTAATTCTGAATTTAACAGTCAGTGAAAAGAAAGTACGCTCTCTTCATCTCACAGCTACACAAAGCAGCTGGTTCAGCTCGTCTCTGTGGGACGAGCCACATGCAGGACAGCCACAGTCAGTCAAGGTTTACATTAATCATAATCCTTTAATATGTTCAGCATCAAAGACATGAGCTTAATTAGAAATTTCTGCATTATTACGTGCCTTTCCCCCACTGCTGCAGTCACATGCAAATTCTGCTACAAGAGAAAATAATAATTACAATAAAAAAAAAATCAAACCAAAAAAAGACTTGGACCTGTATGTACTGGAGCCAGTGTAGTGATTGATTGTACCCCCTCAAATGCTTGCCCCCTGCCTTTTCTATTTCCAGTAGCCATTATCACGATGGAGCAGAAGGAAAAGGCTTGCCAACATAGCAAAGCTACCAAGCTTTGACTTCCTTCACAAACACATCAAGAAGAACTGATACACTTCTAATACAGATCAGGAGACCCTTCTTATATTTTTCAATGCCATATGTGTTTTTCATATTTTTCAGAAATGTTTGATATGTTGGATAGCTCCAGATATTTGTTTTAGTGTAGGGGATGGAAACATGCAAACTGATTGTGAAATTTTAATAAAATCATCAAACAAACAAGTCAGAATGGGAGCTAGTTAATGCAAGAAATTGACTCTGTGTTTATTCCGATAGCAGAGAAAGTTAAAGCACGAACACTGACTGGGGTTTTCTTTTTTTGGTAAATAGGAAGACAATTCCAGAGTATGGGGGCTTTGTGTGGCCATGAATAACAGCTATCTTAATCTAATAGGAGAACAATTCACTATTTGCTTTTAGAGAAAAATGAACTATTGGTAAATCAATGAGGCTTTCAAGAATACATGGCAAGAGGAAACATCCCAGTCTGCTCTCGCAACAGAATGTGTCACCTAGAGGTTAACGCTACTGTCACACTGTTGCAGGCATCAAACCTGTGCGTTTTAGGATGCATATGCACTTTGTCAATAAATCTTTTTCTGTTTTTCAGAGTGGTGCTATCAGTCCCAGTTTACCTGTAATCATCAGTGCAATGGTGAGCTCATTTTTAATTTTTTTTTTTTTTTACTTTTTTACCATTTTGAAGCATCTAAAAACAGCCCATGTGGTGCAGTCATCCTCAGATGGGGTAACTAGTGAGAAATGCAGTGCAGTGAAAATCCTATATATGGCCTACTAAAATATTAAAATCTACACACATTGTAGAAAAGCTACAATTGTTTTGTAGAATCATGCGGATAGATTGACAGGTTAGCTTTCTAACAAACTATTGACATGCTGCAATTAGTGAGTACCAGTTTTTAAGTTCACACTGTTACAACACACTGCTGAAATTAAAAGAGAAGCAGCAAAACACAACCTGATATCATGCTGCTGAAATATTTAGTCTGAAGGTAGTCTGTAGATGGAGAAGTGTGAAGGACCAAGCGTTGAGCCCTGTGGTACTCCGTGCATGTAGTTACTTTAATCAGTGACTCCTTTTAGTAAACTAGATGTTTGCCCACTTTCATCTTCAACAGGAAGATTGTTAAGTATATTAGTGACTAGGAAAAAAAAGTGGAGTTTCAAGTGCTACAGCCTCATCAAGACTGAAAATGATCATTTGGTTTGGTGTTTTTTGTGATTTAGCACCAGAGAGCTGGAACCATGTATATTCGACATGTGGAGGAAAAAAACAGTCGCCCATTAACATTGTCACCAGAAAGACTTTCAAAGATGATCACCTGACTCCTCTGAAGTTTCAGAACTACCAGGAGAGCTTCACAAGCATAATCATAAACAATGGCCACTCCGGTGAGCTTATTTTCCATTAACATTTAACTCAGCAACGTTTTGAAGCTGTTGTGTAAGCTCTTCATGCTTGTTGTGTTGTCTGTTCCAGCTCAGATCCAGATTCCTACTATTAGTACTATATTAGGTGGAAACCTGTCTGATGAGTATAAGGCTGTGCAGTTCCACCTGCACTGGGGAGCCAATGGAGGGCCTGGCTCTGAACACACTATTGACGGGGAACAGTATCCCATGGAGGTACTTAAACTTGGTCCAACAGCCTGAACTGTTACTGTTCTGAACTACAGAAGTACTCAGAAATACTCATGGTGACTTATGATTATTGAATAACAGCACAAATATTTTGTCTACAGCTGCACATCGTTCACATAAAGAAAACGTACCCCAATTTGACAACAGCACTAAGCGATACAGAGGGAGTTGCAGTTCTTGGATTTTTCTATGAGGTACCCTTTTTAAATTTTGGACATCAGATCCAAAAACTATTCCAGACAAGTGCAAAAAGTAAATGTACTAATATGGGCCTATTTCTATTTTCAGAAGTCCATCAGCAGTAACCGGAAGTATGAACCCATCATCAGTGCTCTGCAAAACATCCAAGCAGCAAGTAGGTACCAGTTTATGTTCAAACAACCAGGATCATGGCTGTGTAGCTTTGGCTCTTTGTTTCTACTGTGTTTTGGGTTTTTTTTCCAGATGGCAATACGACTCTGTCTTCAATCTCCCTGACACAGCTGATCCCGTCTGAGAAAAATCTAACCGCTTACTACCGTTACAAGGGCTCTCTGACCACCCCGGGGTGTACAGAGTCTGTGATTTGGACTCTGTTTGAGAACCCCATCCCTTTGAGCATAGATCAGGTCTGGAATGCACCTCATCTTAAATATATATTTCAGCCTTAAGCCTTAATTTTTATTGTTACAAAGTTAAACTTTAGTGTTTTAAGGCTATTATATATTTTTTATATAAATTTTGAATCTGCAAACTCACTGGTAATCATAGGTGTGCACTACACAGGTACACATCTCTCAGAACTGCAGGAGTAAACATATAAAGCAACATAAAAAGGCTCTGCTAGTGTTCAAATACTTCCCAACATTCTTCTGCATGTTAAGAAACATTACTGTAATTAATGTGCTCCTTTATGAATTCTTTCACTCATGTTAATCTTCTGCTCCCCTAGCTCAACGCTTTCTCTAAACTTCAGTTTAATGATGGCAAGCAGATGATCGGGAATTTCAGGCCTGTTCAGCCTCTCAATGGCCGGAAGGTGTACCGCTCAGGAGGTGCAGTGATCCTCGCCAACTCTGCCGTCCTCCTCGCCACTATCGCCATGGCCTTGGGACTGTCCCAACCCAATTAAGCGCGAGGTATCCCATGCTGCACTGCGACATCCATAAACACAAAAAGTTCTGCACTAATCAATCAGCCAAGCCCGGGTTTGTAACTTCTTCATCGCATGTTTGCGAAGATGACGGATCATATCGTAGTGCAGGCATGACTCACCTGGTGTTCCCCCCTTATGCCACAAATGACAAAGGCATTTTAGTGATGCCTTATGAAACGTGCTGCAAGGGTTTATTAAAGCACTCATGCATGTCTAGTGAAGCAGTAGGTGTTATTTCACCATTATGAATGTGTCACAAGAACTGGTTCCAGAGCACACGTTTAGTAATTCACTAAGCTTCCAAATCATCCTCATAACACACACACAAAATATTTCTACATACACTTTAGACTTTGTCAGCTGTCAGGTAAATTAAGTTTTTCCTAATGTCAGAGTGAGTCCCAGAACTTTTACACTCTGAGTGCCATTGTCAGCCTGTGAACTGGCACGTGGTATGCTATTCTTAGTGGAGCATACAGTTATAAATAACAGAACTGAGTCATAAAACCAAGCTCCATTTCAAAGGCGACGGTCAAAGGAGTCAGCAGTTTGGTCATTCTTTCCTGGTCCAGGAGCACACAGCAGGGCCGTCAGGTGATCCCCACACAGCCACTCAGCTAGCAGATGGTATGGTAAAGGGCAAGAGGGTGAGGGGTTTTAGGTCAAGCCTTTTTCCCGCCAGAATCCAGTATCGAAAAACATTTACGAGGGACAACTACAGGCTGACCTGAGAGCAGCTGCAATCCTTCTCCTCCCACCCCATTGCAACTTACACCAGAGGGAAAGATGAAGGTGCAGCGATACTAATTGTAGGTCACAAAATTGCTGAGAGTGTCTGTAGCTCAAGGACACAGTTGTACATTTGAGAACAGACCAGCATGTCTCGTCAAACCAGCATTATTACTTTTATGCATTTCAAACATGATCAGCATGAATACGCACGTTTATTACGAGACACATGCACAAACCAGAGCTTGCCAAACTTAAATGCAAACACCTCAGTCTGTATGTTTGTTTTTGATTGGGGTATTTTTTTCCAGTTTTTGACACATAAAGTTCAGTAAGCTAATCATGACAACATAGAACTGTGTTCATGGCTTGTAGTACGGGCTCTGGAATGCACTGAATGTTATCGACTGTGAATTACGCCCCACTGATTTCTTTGGGAGGGCTCATTATGTATTCTAATGAGAGATCGGTGCAATTTTCCAGCAAGATTTATTGTGATGATCAAGCAAAAGGAATCTGTATATTTTCCATTGTTTCACGAGGCTTCATGTTATATTTCTATGCTGTACACTCATGTATTTATATATGTAATGAATGTGTATATTGATATGAGACTGCAGTTGATATTTATGTATTGTAAGGGTTGTACAGTGCTGAATGCAAACCCATATATGAAGCATCAACCTGTTCATGACTTATGGAGTTTACTTAAGATGTTAAAGTGTATGAGACTGTCAGGTTGTAGTTTTTGAAATGATATGGAGAATGTGTTCCAGCTAAACAATAAAATACCTAAATGCCTTTTTAATGACCGTGTCTTCTGCTTGCATGGGCACAATTCAAGCTTTTTGACCCACTGATCATAATTAGTGTTTAACCTCAGCACTGCTGTGCTGTGAAAGCTGATATGAGAATACACTTTTTTGGCTTTGTTGTTTGTCTGCTGGCTCAGACACACAGACGAGCTTCTCGGTTTGCTGACTGATAACCCTTCGGTCTGTCCAGAGAGTCTGAGAATGCTTGTAGATTCTCATCCCTTAATCCTTTTCTAATTGACTTGTTCTTGATCTTCAAGAAATTCGAACAATAGGTTGATTTATCTTACACGGCTCACTATCAAAGGTAGCAGAGGTACACAAACACACTAAAAAAAATTTTAATTGATCTTTGAGACAGTTTGCAGACACTAGTTGCAAGTTATTTAACATCCCACCCCCCTCCTCAATCCCTTGTCATTAAAGAATCAAAAGACTTATTGTTAAAGATTTAGGAAGGCTTCTCACTGAGGCATGCACAGAGGCTGTGAGAGAGTATACACAAAAGCTTGAATGAAAGAGGTGCCTTCATTCCCCTCCACGGGCTTCCAATAGGTTCTTCAGTTAAGGAGGAGGAGGAGTTGAAGGGCTTGTAGATCAAAAGATCAAGGGGTGGATGCTTAATATCTGGCACCTTGCTGTTTTCTAGTCAACAGGACAGCACCAATACAACCACACCATCTCCTTAATCTCACCTCAAATGCCCCGAGTCTCTGGGGTTTCTGTGACAAAGGGCACTGTTTTCTCAGGAAGAAACCAGAGGCATCCTCATTTTGTATCTTACCAGATAGCCAGCTGCAATTAAAGGTCACTGGGTTGGTCTTTGTGCATGAGGTCAGGAGAACAACAAACAGCCTGACCTTTACCACCACTCCTCTTCCTTCCTCCTGCATCTAACTGTTGAAAATCAATCCCAACCACTCTGTAAATCAGTACTGCAAACGGTGTGTCTGTATGCAAAGTTACACCCAATTAACTTTATTCTAATTTAGCCTGATAAATGAGTTATTGGGTTGGCAATAATATAGCTCACAGAGGTGATATCTAATAGGCTATTACTAAGCTCCCACTTGATGTTGGCTCTCTCTGTGGTAGAACATCACTTCCTGTTCCTGTTACAGTGCACAGTGGTGTTTATGTGTAGCTTATCTCTGTAGCCAATTTAATTAAAAACTTATAGAAATTGTCTTATTTCATGGTGTAAACTTCACATGCTTTATCCAAAGCACACTCTCTCTTGCTTCACCTGCTTATATTCATATATAGCTCGTATTCACTTACTGTGTCTTTAGAGATTCACTAGCTTAGCTTAGCTTGCATTTTGCCAATTTGCTAGCAGCATGGCCTCTTCACCTGTCTCTCCTGCACTTTCCTGCTCATTGTGTCAGATGTCTACTCAGCCTCCTTTAGCAATAATGATACCTGTAACAAGTGTAGCCAGGATCACTGAATTGGAAACCTGGCTTCACACCCTTGAAAAACCTGTAGCTTGCCAGGCCCCTGCAGCCAGTGCTGCGATCTCCCATGCTATTTTGTTAATCAACCAAAGACCCAGTGCTCAGATAAAATAATAATTGTAGTTGATTTTAACATCTATGTAGATACATAAAATGATAGCCTCAACATGGCTTTTAATCTATTATTAGACTCAATCAGCTTCATTCAAAATGCCAAAGAACCCACCCACCACTTTAGTTACACTCTAGATCAGGGGTGTCAAACTCATTTTACATCACAGACCACTTTATTCCTACTTGGGCCAGACCAGTAAAACTCCCGTTTTTGTCAGTGTTTTTATACATGGTAAAGAAAAATCTGTGTAAAATTAAAGAAAAGTTCTGGTAGCCCATTGCCCAGACTGTCCAGTTTTGGGTTGTTGTTTTTTTTGTTTTTTACAGAAATTTCTATAGTAGAATTGGGTTTCAACAGGTTATTTATTTCTTATGAACAGCAGATCAAACAAGTTAAGAATTGTGATTGGCTATAAGTGCACATTCAGGACCGTGAGACTCATATAGACATTCAGACACCCAATATCATTGAAATGCAGCCAGATGTTGCTCATTTTACTTTTTCACTCCTCACTTTTTCCCGACACCCTTGTGTTTAATCATTTAAGCCCAAAAGCCCTTCATAAAGCTAGAACATCTTACTATTCATCACTGATTGAAGGAAATAAGAACAAGCCTAGGTTTCTCTTCAGCCCTGTAGACAGGCTGAAAAAAAGTCAGAGCTCTGTTGAGCCAAGCATCCCTTTAATGTTACCTAGTAATGATTTCATGAATTTCTTCACAAATAAAAATGTAATTACTCATAATCATCTCAGATATGTAACATCATGTACAGCTACTTTCAGTACCATTAATATTTATTTAAACAGTTTTTCTCTAATTAATCTCCAGTTAATCTGCATTAACTTCAGTAATTACTTCCTCAAAACTATCAACTTTTCATTTCAGACAATTTCAAACAACAAGGACAATTTCAGACCCCATTCCTACAAGACTGCTCAAGGAAGTCCTACCATTAATTAATGTTTAAATCTTAAATAAGACGAATCTATCTCTATTCATCAGCTAGGTACCAAAGGTCTTAAAGCTGGCAGTAGTTAAACTGTTAAAAGCCATCACTTGACCCAGCGGTCTTAGCTAATTATAGGCCAATCTCTAACCTTCCTTTCATATCAAAGAGTAGTTGTCAAACAGCTAACTGATCATCTGCAGAGGAATGACTTATTTGAAGAGTTTCAGTCAGGTTTCAGAGCCCATCACAGCACAGAAAGAGCTTCAGTGAAGGTTACAAATGATCTTCTTATGGCCTCTGACAGTGGACTCATCCACTCATCTGTGCTTGTCCTGTTGGACCTCAGTGCAGCGTTCGATACTGTTGACCATAATATTCTATTAAAGCGATTAGAGCATGCTGTAGTGGTTTGTATCATATCTGTCTAATAGACTCCAATTTGTTGATGTAAATGGAGAGTCCACTTCACACACTGAGGTTAATTGTGCAGTTCCACAGAGTTCAGTGCTAGGACCAGTTGTGTTTACATTATACATCCTTCATTCAGTATCATCAGAAAGCATAGCATACATTTTCACTGCTATGCGGATGACACCCAACTTTATCTATCCATGAAGCCAGATAACACACACCAATTAGTTAAACTCCAGGAACGTCTTAAAGACATAAAGACCTGGATGACCTCTAACTTTCTGCTTCTAAATTCAGATAAAACTGAGGTTATTGTACTTGACCCAAAAATCTCAGAAATGAAGTTTCTAGCCAACTTACTCTGCATGGCATTATCTTGGCCTCCAGTTACACTGTGAGGAATTTTGGAGTCTTTTTTGACCAGGATGTGTCCTTCAATGCACATGTTATTTTATGTAGGACTGCTTTCTTCCATTTGCACAATATTTCTAAAATTAGATGAATCCTGTCTCAGAGTGACACTGAAAAAATAGTTCATGCATTTATCACTTCTAGGACGGACTACTGTAAATCAGAATGTCCTAAGAACCCCCTTAAACAGTAGAATACTACAGCAAAAGTACTGACAGAGACTAGAAAGAGAGGGCATATTTTTCCTATATTGACTTCATTGGCTGCCTTTTAAATCAGAATTGAATTTAAAATCCTCCTCCTCACATACAAGGTCTTGACCTTATAGTAGTGTATCACCCCATTGGAGCACTTCGCTCTCACACTGGTGGCTTACTTGTGGTTACCAGAGTGTTTAAAAGTAGAATGAGAGTCAGAACCTTCAGTTTTCAGGCCGCTCTTCTGCAGAACCAGCTTCCATCTTGGATTCAGGAGACAGACACCGTCTCTACTTTTAGGATTAGGCTTAAAACTTTCCTTTTTGATAAAGCATACTGTTAGGTTTCGATCAGGCGACCTTGAACCTGAACCCTGATCCTCTCTTAGTCATGTTGCAACAGGTCTAGGCTGCTGGGCATTTCCCATGATGCATAGGGTGTTTCTTCTTCAGTCACCTTTTTCACTCACTATGGCTGTTTCTCAATTGCAAGTACGCGAGTCCGGACTCGCGTTCTTGCCGAGAACGCGAATACGGACCCGCGATTTGTGCAATTGGAATGCCAGCGTACTCGATGATGTCACAGGTCATGTGAACGTGACCGGGCTGGTCCTGTGAAATGCATGACGGGTTATTTGGCTCCACCAAGTCCACACAAGTCACCACCGAGGCATGCTCGATAAAACGGGCAGAGCGAGAACACATATACGCAAGTACGTACTTGTACTTGTGTGTACTTGCATTCTCGTGGACTCGTTATACATCATCAGTTGGAGACAAGTACTGTCCCAATTCAAAGTACGCATCAAGCCGAGAACGCGAAAAGTTCCCGGATGTGTTCTCGCTCCGTTCTTTTTATTGAGTATGCATCGGTGGTGACTTGTGTGGACTTGGTGGAGCCATTGAGTACTTGCAATTGAGAAACAGCCTATGTGTTAATACACCTCTCTGCATTTAAATATTTTTTTTATTATTAACTCTGGCTCTCTTTCACAGCAGGTTTTTGTCCTCACTCACCCCCAACTGGTCACAGCAGATGGCCGCACCTCCCTGAAGCTGGTTCTGCTATAGTTCTCTTCCTGTTAAAAGGGAGTTCTTCCTTCCCACCATAGCTAACATGCTTGCTCATAGGGGGTCATATGATTGTTGGGGTTTTCGATGTTTTCTTTGTATTATTGTAGGGTCTTTACCTTACAATATAAGCACGTTGAGGTAACTGTTGTGATTTGGCGTTATATAAATAAAACTGAATTGAATTGAATTGAACTGAATGTAGCATTTGCAGCAGCAGATAGCAGATAGCATTAGCCTTTTACTGCTCTTAATATTACTAGGGTAGGAATCTGGAATAACCAATGAAAGGGGAGCAAACATTTAATTCCTTTGAATTCCTTTTAAATTAAAATAAGAGTAGATGAGCAGAATTAAGTATTGTACCCAGAATATGCAAAATGGGTTTTGAAATGGCTTGTGAAAGGACAAAAACAATTAACAGCTAATTTCTTTTTTAGAGGCCTCTTTTCACTGTGCAGATACTGATACAGCCATGAGCATGCACTTCCCATCAATGGGGACAATATGCTGACATTTACATGCAGGGGTTAACATCAGTTTACATGCATTGCTGATGATAAGACTGAATGTGAAGCGTTTGAAAGCCTTTTGATCTCAGTGTAATGCAATCATTCTCTGTTTCAGTGAGGCTTGCTCTTCAATTACACAGGGGGTCAAAGGTCGTTGTGGTCTAACTTTTCACAATACAAGGAGTTTGAATGTCTTAATTGTAAGCCTAGTGTGCACATGCGGCTGAGTTCCGAATTGCTTGAATGTGCCATCTTGTTAAGAGGCAGTGAAATCAGCTGCTACAGTCAGTCTGAGTCAGTAAAGCAGAGAGACCTGAGGCTGCTCTGACAGAGTCAGCTAAAGCAGCAAGTGAACCGCTGCAATCTTTTTTAGAAGCAGCAGCTTTAGGCAAGTGATCTAGGCTTCTTTGGCCAACCATGCACAACAGTTCATTGAGAGATAAGAGAGGGGAGCACACTAGTATTAGAACCTTGATCCAAAAGATATGCTCCTTCGTTGGACTCTAATTTAGGATGAAGAAAATCAGAAGAATAGGTTGAGATTTGAACAGTGTTAAGATGTCCGCATGTAAACGGAAAGAGTTACTGTGACAAAAATTCAGCTGAGTTAGCCTGTATGTGTGTCTCAACCTGCCAAGACATCCGAAGATCGCCTGTGGACTCGAAGAAGTAAACAGCAGATTGTTTTACTATGCAGTGGTAAGTTGGAGCTTATAAAACGTCAGACCTGTTGGAGTATTTTTAGGAATATATTGTTGCAGGTGCATGATTCACCTGTCATCAGTGTTTATCAGGAACACCCCCAAAATCTCAGCATCCCACAAATGTCATCAGTTGTAAAGGTCAGCTGACTGCAAGAACTGATGGTCCACTCATCACTTGATGTATTCCCCTATAAACTTAGTTATTATTTGATTAAGTGGTTTTGCTCATTATTATACATGCAGAAAAGTGAGTCTAAGTCTTGAAGAAACTATGTGAATCTACCTTTTAATATGATATAAACTTGAATGTGCTTTGCACAGATCTTAAAGAAAGAAAGACATTTAAAAGGGCAGTATTTATGTGAATCTTGTTTCTTTGAAAAAGCTTCATTCACATATTTGCTAAAGATTAAGTGACAATAAGTGACAATACTGGCAGGGCAGTACAGGTTCCCCTGCAGGTTCTAGTTCCAGGATATCTGTGTATACTGATTAAAAAGTATTACACAATATGAACCAGATGTAATTCATTCTAGGTGCCTAAAAGTCTCAGAGTGTGAAAGAAAGAAAGAAAGAAAGAAAGAAAGAAAGAAAGAAAGAAAGAAAGAAAGAAAGAAAGAAAGAAAGAATTGTACCCAGCTTTTCTTCCTTTTCTTATTACAAACCATGATTACTAAGAAGGTAACTTGCTGTCCACAGGCCCATGACATAAGTGCAGACTTTGCCTGGAAGAAAAGGCTAAGATATGTTAAGTTTAGTCAAAAAAAACCTTATCAGTGTAAATTTACTCATGAAGCCAACACTAGACTGTCTTTGTGAGAAACTGAAGGGATAGAAATCAAATTATATGCACTAGGTTATCTACAGAAAGATGATATCATTGGCACTTTTGTTGTAAAAGCACACTTCATGGTGACCTGAAAGTAGTCTTTGAGTAAGGTGATGTCAGTCAACAGGAAGATAACTCAGGCTGGGAGAAAGACAGACCCCACTATCAGAAACAAAGGTACCTTGAGTACCAGCATTCACAAAGAGCCGGAGGCAAACATGGAGAAGTTGTTCTATTTCTGCCAACAATGCTATTTGACTGCATTGTTCTCAGGGCACAGACCAGTCACAGGGTTAGGGGGCTTTTGGAAATACATGAGAAGATTCAAGATGACCCAGCATTCCTGCAACAACTTGATTTTTAACAGGATGGGAAAAATTGAATAGATGTATATATTTTGACTATATAGTATCATAATATTTTGACCATGTAGTATCATATAGTGATACTTCAAGCCACTCTTCTCTGTGGCTTGAAGAGTGAATCCAGGGAAATGATGTGCAAAAATGTGCCAAAGGACAGAATTCCTTCCAAAGGTGGGACTGCAGGACACAGTGCACACTCACACATCCTGGACAAAGATACTCTTTCTAATAGTCACCAATTCCATATCCTCACTTGAGGATGTGATAACACCCATGGTCTGTTATGTATTGTACCTATGTATGAGTAAACTCAATCCATCCTCCCATCTTCTGGTGGTGTACTGGTGCCACGTTTCTGTTTCTTTTTTTGTCTGGCTGGTGGCACACCCTATTCATGTGAGTAAGTGGGGGGCATTCTCATTTTCCAAGTAAAATTACATGAGTCATTCTGACTAGTCACAATCAGAGTGAAAGGCTGCTGCCTGCTGGTACATCACGATTAGCCCCACCAACAGTCACCTCCTACCCACCATCCACCCCCACCGCTACACTTCATACCCACCATCCTACCCCTCGCAGCTTTTTTGTACACTGTAAAAAAAAAATCCTAAAAAAACGGTATTATTCGAATTCACGGTAAAAACTTTTCTCGTAAAAATACAGTTATTTTCATTAATTAAAATACAGTTTGTTGCCGTAGATATATGTTGAATTTGGCATTTTTAAAGCGCTTTTGATCTACACAATGAAATACCCTATAAGACAAGTAAATGACTGTGGCAATGCAATTACCAAAATATGCTGTTAACGATTGGTTTAAATAACGTGATCTAATGTAAAAAAGTTGTATATTTACTTAGATTAGATGTAATAGTACAGTATAATAAAAGAGAATAATTTAATTTCTCTTTCAAAACAAGGTAAAACTATGTCAAGAAACTTTATATTTTGTTGTAAAAATTACAATTTACTGTTATTTCTCGATGATATCACATGTAAAAAAAAATGTCATTGTTATTACATGTCTGTTTCATATATATTCACTGGACTTTAAATTTGAATTACATGTGCTCCATGTAAGAATGTTGATTTTACCTGTAGCAAAACATCCAAAGAACTGTTATTCAACAAAAACCCTGATTATAATTACATCAAGATTATGTTAATTCGTGATCATATGTTGTGTATGAGCATTTTTTTTAACGTTTATTTTACTTATAAGACATGAGACATGGTTTCAATCATCAACATGGATTTTATTGACAACAACATAACCCATCGTCTAACAACCAAAGAACAACTAACACTTGTGCATGAACAAAGGCATATAAAAAAAATTACATTCAAATGCACATTTGGGCACAAAAGAAGGGGACACTGCCACCTCGAATGTTCATCTGCCTCCCCACATCTGGAACAATGAAAAGGGGACCTTTCCAGCACACAAAATTGTTATGCTCTCCACTCGTAGTCCGCAATTTTGGTGATCAATGTCAGAACCTTTGGACTGACTGCACGGGGTTTCTTAGATGTGTTCCGCTCCACTTTGGATCCCTTGTCGGGGTTTATCTTAAAGAGGCATCTGTAGAATGAAAAACAACAATGTAATTAAGAAACTGAGGACTGGACTGTATGTGTTTTTTACGTTTGCAATTAATCTAACAGTGTAGATTGAGCTTGCTTTTGAGTGCGTGTTGGACATACAGGTCAGTGTGGAACAGAGGGGTGATGCAAAGATGTTTGGTTAACATGTGAGTCTCTATTGCAAATACTATTTCAGGGTAGTGAGACATCTGTGAACATCTACTACTCAAAGGTCTCTTTCTACAACTTGGCATGAGCATTTGAAATATTAATTATTTGTTGATTTATCAATCTACAAATCATCTCAACAGTCAAGCATTTTTCAGTCTTATGTGTTTTAGCTGCAAATGAAAGGATATCTGATGATTTGATTTGGATTGCATAACTTTATATTTCATTGTCTCATCATTCTTATGTTTCAATGAATAAAATTGACTGGTGCCGCCTTACCTTTGCAAGAATTCCAAGGTTGCTGCTTGGGCTACTGGATAAGAAATGTTCATGCAGTAGTAAGAGCCAAACATCAGGAAAAGTGCGTCGCTGAAGACAGTGATACAGCCATTCACAATAGTCTGGTCCACAGATAACATGAAGTGCTCGGCTGCCAAAGTCGAGTTTCCTGTTGTGTACATGAACAAGAGACAAGGGGACAAAACAAAAGTCCACTCATGACTCAAACAACTGCTATGTTACAACTGATGTATATCAATTACATACAGTGGTATGCAGTTTGGGCCCCCCGGTCAACCGCAAGGTGCACAAACTTTTGCTTTGGGCCCTTTCCTTTTATGTTTTGAACAAATAAAATATGAAAATGATTTTATTTAAAATTAAATGTCATCTGTAACTTTATGCCATTTGGAGA
>VURO01047618.1:0-25336 GCA_015108175.1 Pelvicachromis taeniatus | reverse complement strand
AGAACCGCTGCTCCTCCACATCGAAAGGAGCCAGTTAAGGTGGTTCGGGCATCTGATAAGGATGCCTCCTGGGCGCCTCCTGGGTGAGGTGTTCCGGGCATGTCCCACCGGGAGGAGGCCCTGGGGCAGACCCAGGACATGCTGGAGAGATTAAATCTCTCGGCTGGCCTGGGAACGCCTTGGTGTTCCCCCGGATGAGCTGGAGGAGGTGGCTGGGGAGAGGGAGGTCTGGGCTTCTCTGCTTGGGCTGCTGCCCCTGCGACCCGGCCCCGGATAAGCGGAAGAGGATGGATGGATTAAAATTCTAAAAATATAACATGAAATAAAACAATGTAGCCCAGGACATGGATCCAGTAACAGCCTCTGATGTTACCTGGCACCCCTTTATAGACTGCTGCTAACTGACCCTCAAGCCATACCATTGTCTGGGGTTCCATACTAAACTAAACTACACACACATTTCTTACCTAATAACCTTTACTAATATCAAACCAATATTATAGACATAATAATTGCAATTACAGTTATTAAATAAAATATTTCCCACTTGGCCTACCAACTACAATCTAGAATAAAGTAATATGGATATTCAGTCCTCTCTTCAATCACTTGGTACCACCAGGAACCATTAAAAGGGCATTCAAGATGCCTAGCGACTCTTTTGGCTGGCACACCATCAAGCGAAGCTGGAGACTGCCCACAAGGAAAGTCAATAGTCAAGTAATCAATATAAACATAACTAACTTTTTAATGAGTGACCTTTCCTTTAATTTCCTTTAATAAAGACGACCTTCATTACAGACACCTTGTATAAATCTGAGTAGAGTGAATGTGAAAGAGGCAGGAAACCTCTGGAGGGTACCAGCTGATCTGCAGGTACTTCAGGTGTGGGCATGGAGGTGGGGGGGAGTCTGAAGTAGCAGCGGTGACTCTGAATTGGATGCATCTCCTGAAGCAGGAGCTGAACTGGTGGAGGCTGGTTAAGTTTGACTAATCAAGAATGAGATTTCCACATAGGATTGGTCAAACCCCATTAACAACAGCCACCTCCAGTGAGTTGACCAGCGGGGTTCTGACAGACGACAAGACCGACAAAGGAAAGTCGGAAGCATCTTCAGAAGGATGTCATGATCCCATGTCTCTCGGCGCAGCGTTTTGAGTTTCACTTATATTGTTGTTTATGGTTCATGTCTAGGTTTATTAGATTCTCTTAAGTTCATTTCTCTTATGCCTGGGTTGCCATTATTGTTCATTGTATTTAAGTTTCTTTTCATTTGTGATTAAGTTTCCCTCCTGTGCTTCATGTCTTATGTAATTAAGTTCATGTTGTCATGTCTGCGTTCTGTTCCCTATTTTACTTTGAAGGCCATGTGTCATGTCAATGTTTTTAGTTTTGCTTTCCTGGTCTCGTTAGCCCTGATGTCTCCCTGCTGTGTTCCCACCTGTACCCCATTCCTCTCATTATCTGCTGTGTGTATTTAAGTCTGTGTGTGCCATTGTGTATTGGTCAGGTTGTCTGTTTTCTATGTCTGTTTTTCCTTGACTGTTTTCCAAGGTCATGTTTCCAAGCTGCCAGGATTTTCCTTGTTCAGGTTTTTGTGTTAGTGTTTAGCATTTAGTTTACCCCAGTTTAGTTTTAGTTTAGTTTCTCATTGTATGCATTTTGTCTCTTTTGTTTTTGTACCCTTTTTCCATCCTTATTAAATGGCTCGCTTTTTGTTATTAAGTCTTGTCCACGCTCCTTTTTGTTTGCAATTGAGTCCTCCTCACAATCCTTACAGTTTGCCCCTGCCAGACTGTGACACAGGACTTCAAATACAAATACTGATAGGGAGAGAGCTGGCTGGTGTGGTTTAGACATGGAAGGGAGATGTTATTGTGTGTGGGAGACCGTGTGGGAGACCAGGTGGAAGGGAAGCAAGACCAGGAGCAGGTGACTGAAGCAGACAACAGTGTAGGTGAAGGGAACAGAGATGATAAACAGGTGCCGGATAGATGTGGTGCTAAGGAGAAAAATGCAAGACCGATAATAGTGGATTTTGTGAAAAGGGTAGAAAAGGCTGTGGTGAACATATACCTCAAGAATAGTGAAAAACGTAGCGTAACATAAAAGATGCACACCGGTGGACTACAAAAGAAGGCGCAATCTGAAAGTGAGCGGAGGAACAGGAGGAAGCTGAGCTGAGGAGGAACAGGAAGTATTCACAGGAAGAAAAGCAGGATAGTCGGGGAGAAGAAGAAAGTACAGGAGTGCTGGGAGGTGAAAAGGACTAGGCCGGGCAGACAGATGGAGCTGGAAAGGATATTACTCATTAATAATTAATATGTAAAACACCATCGAGTAATGTATATGAATTTATGTGCTTTTACGCAGCATACTAACATAAACTAATTAAAATCAGTGTTTTGTTTAAATGAAGTAAAATTGCTTTTCTCTTTCCTTTTGTACATGTTTGGTGCATTTAAAGGTCACTCATTAGTGTGTGACTCGGTCACTAAATGACCGATTTTCTAGTCTTTTTTTTTTTTTTTACAACAGTGTTGCTTTTTACTGATATATTTTTATGATCTCTGGAGTAGGTGTCACTCAAAGGGATCATTTTTTGTGGAAGAATGGGAAACCGCCCAGGTAAGCTTTTCCTTTTCACACAATTCGAGTCATATCTAGGACCTATGAAATGCCCCTCTGTGATTGGTCAGATGCTGCCAGTTCTTTAGCTAAGAGCACAACTCATCCCGATGTGAGAGGGCTCTACCAAAACGTTGATGTTTTATGTTTTTATTATAATATGGTGAAGTCAGTCTGCTTTGCTAACAACAGCTGATGAACTTTTGAATGAACATTTTATTATTTTCCCACTGAGGCGAGGGAGTTTGAAATTGTTCTGTTTGTGCGTTTGTTAGCAGTCTAGCACTCACAGACAGTGCGTTCAAATCTAGACTGATGGTAGATGCCAATAACGGCTCGAGCTGATTTAATTTTGGTTAAATCTGTGGAAACCTTTTAACGGATTTTCTTCAAACTTCATAACAACATGCTAGTGCAGCTTATATTTAGATTTCAGCCAATTCTGCTCCAATCAGATGTGTTCAAGGGTTGTCGTGGAAACCAGGCTGAACTTTCCTTAGATCTAATTTATTCATTTTTGAAGAGCTGAACAAATCTTTGGTTAACCTTGACCTCGGTTAACCTTTGGTTAAAAACAAAAGGTTAAAATTCCCATTTCACAAATTCTTTAAGTCTTAAAGAATTTAAGCCAACACGAAAGCATAATGGGTTAGCAAATAACTCTAGCTTTGTATAACCTCAATAAACCATAACTAATTCAGGTATAATATTGTATAATCTATTATGAAAACATGTTATATAGTAAGCTTATGACCTCCATTATATAATTTTCTGTCTGCACTCTTGTTTGAGAGAATATTTCAGTAGTGGAAATCTGGACACAGTGATTTTAATTATCTTTTTTCCCCCCCTCCAAATATTAGGATGTTGTGAGCTTAACAGCTGCAACATGTTTAAGCTGGTAAACTCTGCTTTATGAGGCTGGTCACAGCAAACATGCACCACTGTAGCAGCAGTGTAGACAGACCCACACCGAACACAGTGGGCGGCCAGTGTGGCCCTCAGTACTGCTTCATAAAAAACAGTGTGTGATGTCATGATGTCTCTGGTTTCAGTGTTAATGTTCAACAGGTTCAGGTGACCGTGGAGAGATTCAGAAATTTAGAGTGAAATTTATAGCAAAGAGGAGAGGCTCCACTTCCTGATGACACTGAAACACACACACACACACACACACACACACACACACACACACACACACACACACACACACACACACACACACACACACACACACACACACACACACACACACACACACACACACACACACAGTTTTTAACAAAAACAACCGGAGATCAATCATAAACAGTTGGCAGCATAAATTAATCCTTAAACTAAGGTTAACACGGCTACTTTACAGCAAGACGTTACTGGGTTCAATCATTCTGAGAGTTTCAACTTCTCTCCTCATTGGAAAAACAGTGAAAAGTTAATCATATCCATCTTGGCACTTTCACAAAAGATATTCTTAAGGGTTTCACTTCTTGGCCAAAAAGATTTTAAGTTTTAGAGAGAAACAAGCATTCAATCAAAATGATTTACAGCCGCCAAAATGGACTTTGAAATCAAATTTCAATTGTGGCAGAAATGACAAAAAGACACGACCCTTCAAAATAAAACTCTGCGCTTGGTTGTTCATACTTAGACAAACTTTCCCAGCATGGCTAATCTACACTTAAGGCTTGAAGAATTTGTGAAATGGGTATTTAACCTTTCATTTTCAACTGAAGTTTAAGCGAGGCTAAGGTCCGATAAATTAGGTCCGAGGAAAGTTCAGCCTGGTGTCCACGATGGACCTTGACATGAATATGCCGCTGCACAGAAATGTTTTTGTATGTTGGGCGTATTGGAGCGCAGCAGGTGTGTCAGCTGATGGATTTGGTCGAGGCAAATCTGATGACTCGAGAGGTTAAATCAGCCACGGGTTAAGGCATGAGGAAGAAGATCACTATTCTTTTCCTTCATTGCATCAAAACAGCAACTTTCAATCCTGAAGTGACCAAGCCGCTTAAAGTGAACAAGCAGCGCTCCTGATCTCATATTTTTAACACACTCTTAGATATAAATCTATTTAAGTAATTGAAATACTGCTCGAGGTTCCTTAAAATCCCTCCAAGTTGAAGAGTGACCTGATTGTGGTCACATGAGCTCCATAGATTTAATTCCCAGCTGCAACAGACTCAACAACATAGATTTCATCTTCTGAACTTGTCCTGATGAGGTTGAGAATTGATGAGCAGACTCATCAAGGTAAACCAGATCCCCCCTTGATCCTTCACTCTGCAGGTGCTTTCACTGTATATGTTTAAAAGCTCCACTCTTTTATCTACACACACTATAACTTAAAGGCAAATTCTGCTTCATGGAGAGTTTGCTGGGACATTTTCATCATGCAGATGACCTCTCCATCCTGTCAGGTGCATATCAGTATGTCCAGGCTGGGCTTTATATAATTTTCTGAATTATTATAACCAGATTGCCGCTGTGATCAAGTATCTGGATTCTCACCCAGCTGTTGCCCTGAGCATCTTGTCTCCAAGCCCAACACCACAGCGACAGGTTTGCCGGTGACGCTACACGGACCTCGAATCATTAATGGACAGCACGTGTAGTTTTATTTCTTCTGTTGCTCATATTTCCTGTAACTTTCTGAAACATTTTAAATCTAAAATAAAGCTTGTGTTCGTTTCACTCCTGGTTCTGAATAAGTTCATTTGGCTTTGGGCAACTAATTGTGATAAGCCAAAGCAAAGGGTAGCCAGAGTCCTGACTGGCCTTTAGCCAGGACCTTGGCCGGTACCTGACCCTGCAGCTGTGTTTGGCTGGAGGACGGGTGGGAAAGTTACCCAGCAGCAGGTGGCGGGGATACTGGTATCATATTAGGGGACCAGAGGACACCCCAGCACTTCCTTTAATTTTTTCCTGCTGCTACTTTCTGTCCGTCTCTGTGTTGCTCTGCTCTCTGTGCTTAAGGCTGCACACCCCGGGGTTTGCTTTGCTTGCTTTCTGCTATGTATCGTCTTGCTTATTGTCTGTATGTATTTTCTTGCTGTCCAAATGATTCAGTGTATTAAACTCTGTTCCAAGAATTCTACTCTTTTTCAGAGGATCTTTGTGAGTGCCTTGATTTTAATTGGATCTAACACACACACACACACACAAACACGGGGTAGCCGTATAACAAAACCTAAGCATTAGAACTCAGGAAATACTACAGTGATGACCATGAATAACAAAAAAATCAAGAAACACAAATTAAACCAACCCAGGACTGTGACTGTATGTGCAAGAAAGTACTTAAAAATACAATTTAAATTTGGTTCTTTGCTAAGTTATCTGTTATGTGTAGACACAACACTGGTTCATTCCTTGAGTTATTGTCTTTTCTATGGCTGAATGATTTGTAGGTCGAGTGTTGAGTGACTTAACAAACAAAAGCGAAGTTTGACTTCGTAACCGCTGGTTATCTCTGCACTAATGAGCTTTTGTGTGTTGCTGAAGAAAAAAATTATATGGAAATATAAAATGAAGCCTCCCATAGTTTGAGGACTTCCCGAATCTGGCTTCCAACCTCTCAGTCCAGATCAATCATTACCCTCTCTAATGTATCACAGCTGAATAACTGCAGGGTCACAGCAGGAACCAGCAGGAGAAACGAAATCTATGGGAGACGGGAGGATGCTGACGAAGCTGAGCGAAGCTCTGTGGAACTATCACAGCCTTCTCCTGATCATCCTCACGCCGCTGCTGCTGCTTCCTCTTCCTCTGGTCATCGGAACAAAGGTGTGTGCACAAATATGGCAGGAACTGCATCCCCTCCATTACAATGTCATTTAACTGAAGTTGCCCTAATCAGTGTTTTAAAATGGATCCTTTCATTATTTCCTGCTAGTTTTGATTGTATTACATATAAATTTTATGATATGATCTCAGTAGTTTGTAGTTATTGTAGAGTTTTGTGATGATTTGAACAGTCTCTGTGCTTTATTAACTTTACATTGGCTCTTTATTTGCTTTCCTGTCAGCCAGTCATGGATTTGTACTTATATACTTTTTTCTACTCGTAACACTCAGAGCCCTTTTACACTCTTTCCCCTCACTATAAATACCGCTAACAGACCTTTATGCTTAGTGCCAGCTGACCCTTGATCCTTTTGTAAAACTATCTGTATATAAAAGTTCATATACTCATAAAATGAAAACACGTAAAATTCCTCATGGTCAGTTTTTACAATTTGGGTTAACAAATGACTTGTCCAGGATTAAGAATTAAGCCCAAAACCAGATTACGGAACGTTTGACCTACATAGGAAATAGGTAAAAGGAAAGCCAATGCAGTGCAAAAACAAAATTAGTTTAAAAGTACAGCTTTGCCAGTGAGATTTTGTTTTTCAGGCTAAGATTTGATATATTTATCACAGATCAGAAGAAGATTTCGGGAGAACCCAGAATTATAGTTCAGGACTGAGGACCTTTATTGAGGATGATGTGAGAGTTCAAAGAGCATAAAGTCCATGAAAAGAAGCCGCGAATCAAACCCACAGCATTAACTGACACAGAGCACATGAGGGAAAACACAAGCTGAGACAAAGCACAAGGGGGAGACAGCATTATTTAAAAACAAATGAGGAGAATTCAGGACAGCACATCAGTGAGGAAAAGAGATGTGGGTGGACGAGATTGACGCAATCACAGGGAGGAAGAAGCATTAAATACTAGACACAAACGACTAATCACTAAACTAAACTAATCACCAAACAAGGAAACTCCAACACAAAAGTATCCTCAGTGTAAGGAAAGGACTAATAAAATCCAATATACAAAGTAACTGCAAGAATTCAAGAATGAGAAGATCAATAGGCAAACGAATAATCAAAACCGAAAAGATTTATTAATAAGCAGAACTTGACATTGCGACACCCTAAACACTGGGCCACAGACCCAGGACCATGACAGAACATTCACTAACTGTGAAGCCTGGTGGTGGAAATGTTCATGCAGATCCAAAAAAACATATGTAAAAAGACACAAAAGGAAAAAAATCTGAAAAAGCAAATCTGGTTGTTTCAGTACACATGTGGTTTTCTTACCTTTCTTTGAATTTTCAGCTGCAAAAGCAAAGATAAGAAAACTGCTGGAATGAAGGTAAAGTTAGACAACGCTTCAGCCCAAATAACCTCCTAGAGGTGTTTGAAAGAAGCTGCTGAGAGGCGAGAGAGACTCTGGCTTAGTGAAGGAGCTGCTGCCTCAAATTTTTGCATTGAGTTTATATAAAAATAACCTTTATTTATTGATGATTGCAGTCACCAACGTGCATCTGTGTGCGTAATCGTGTTTTCCCTGTAGGAGGCAGAATGTGGCTTTGTGTTGCTACTGATGGCGATATACTGGATAACGGAGGTGATCCCACTGTCCATGACCGCCATGCTCCCCGCCATCCTCTTCCCCCTGTGTGGCATCATGTCGTCCTCCAATGTGAGTCAATCGGAGTTACACAGAACAAAGTGTTGTCCATTTTAAGCGTTGTTATTGTTTATGAATGCACAGCAGCAGATGTGTTGTTTGTGTGCCTACATATGGAAAAAGATGCACTGACTTAAACAGGAAATGTTAGTTTTTTTCTCTTGACAAAAAAAAAGAGCCATGTTTTCCTCATTTCTTGCTCTGCACGATTTAAAGCTCCGAATAATTCTTTGTACTCATCCAATTGTTGAAGATTTTCCAGTGAATGCGTGTTTTTTAAAGCTGTATTTTTAATTAGTTTATCGGTTACTTGTTAACTCCCTGCAACATTTTCATTGTCCACAAACTCACATTTGAAAATGGGCTTAAATTTTAACTCTTCTTCCTCAATTACCCTGTAGTTGCACTCTCTGTTCTAAAATCCCTTTTCTCCTCTAGGTGGCAAAGGAGTATTTTAATAACTTCCACTTCCTGCTCGTGGGTGTTATCTGCCTCGCCACGTCCATCGAGAAGTGGGGCCTCCACCGCAGAGTCGCCCTGAGGCTTGTCACCTTGGTGGGGGTCAACCCTGCTTGGTGAGCATCTTCTTTCTCTGCTGTTGGATTCAAATTTGAATTTTCCTCCACATTTAAGTGTGAAGGCTCCTTTGTTTCTTTTTGAACACACTGCTGTCTCGTTCAGGTTGATGCTTGGCTTCATGTCCGGCTGTGCCTTCCTCTCAATGTGGGTCCAAAATACATCTGCTGTTACCATGGTGATGCCCATCGTAGATGCTGTTCTCCAACAGATTCTAAAGGCGAATGAAGAGGGATACTCTGGTGAAGACAACCCTAACCTGGAGCTGGGGGGTACCTGGACAGAAAGTTTAATTTACTTTATAAAAGCACAAAGTATAATTGAAAGTGTGAGACAGCTGCATGTTTTTGAGATTATAGTAGGATGCAACTCGTGACCTTGACTACAGTCTGTCATTTTTCCAGAAATCAACAACCGTGCTGCAAAAAATCAAGAAACTCTGAGGTAGGTGAAGCATAAGGATTCACTGCTGCCATCTCTGTAGCTCTGGGTTCAGAGTGTTCTTAGTTTTTGTTTCCAACATGCATGAAGAGCAATTGAATCCCTTATTCCTCTCTCAGTGACAGCAGACAGCCAGATGTCCCTATAGAAACCTTCACTTCTGTTCAAATACCAGCGGCGTCACAGCCTGCAGCAGACGAGGTGCGAAAAAACAACCTGAACAAACAGCAAATAAAGTTTATTCTTTTTATATGTTTTTCCAGTGCTCATACAGGTTCAGCTACTGCCACTAATTCAGCTTTTCTCTGCGTTTTGTCTTACAGGCTGCAGAGAACGCATCCATGGCCTCCCGCAGGGACGTAGGACATCGCCAGGGCCGGATGCTATGCAAAGCCATGTGCATCGGCATCGCCTACTCCTCCAACATTGGCGGCATCACCACGCTGCCGGGAACTTCTCCTAACCTCATATTTGCTGAGCACCTCAACCGGTGAGAGTCTCATTAGTAGGGATAGGAACTCATAAGATTATATCGATTCTCATTGGCTCCACTTTGAGATTCACCACCACAAGGCAGCATATCAAAGACATTACATTCATGCAAATGAATTGCATGCTGTGTGGTCAAATGTGTGGTCATGCTGGAGGTATACTCTCTGTTATGATCGGTTTTACTCAGGGTCGTTATTCAAAAAAAAGTAATGTTTTACTCTTATTACAGCTCACTCTTCTTATTACACAGAAGAGTGAGCTACCTGGCTGTAGCTCAGGTGGTAAAGCGGGTCACCTCCTCATGGAAGGTCGGTGGTTCGATCCCAGGCTGCTCCAGTCTATATGCTGGAGTATCCTTGGGCAAGATACTAACCCCATGTTTGCCTACTGGTGTTGGTCAGAGGGCCCGGTGGCGCCTGTGTCCGGCAGCCTCGCCTCTGTCAGTGCGTGAATGTAGAATGTACAATGTAGCTTGCCGTGAATGTGTGTGCGAATGACTGAATGTAGTGTAAAGCGCTTTGGGTCCTTAATGACTAAGAAAAGCGCTATACAAATGTAGTTGTTTGTTTGTTTTTGTTTAAAATGAATGCAGTATGTTAATTCTCTTTCTTCCAAAGAGAAAGTTATTTGTTTTCTCTACCTGTTACTTTCACGTTTCTCTATAAAATGACCTGAAACATATTGTCTCATAATTACCATTTAACATCAGAAACCTCAGGTTACAGTCCTGCACACCAAAACAAATCCCTACCTAATGAACACACACATATGATCTTTCTTTTAGTCTTTAGGTATCAACATAAAGTCAATAAAAACCAGCACAAAGAGATTTTAAAGTGATTCTACTTTGGAAACATGAACAGGTACAAACGGCGGCGTGCCATTCATGTTTGGTTAATTCAGTCTGCTGCACAGCTAGAATGAACTAAATGATTCAAAGATGCCTTTATAAACAATGTTTTTAATCCTCTTCAAACACTGTCTTTACATTCAGTGTTTACCCAAACTGCAACTGCATCAACTTTGCAAACTGGCTCCTGTTGTGCCTGCCCATCAGTGTTATCATGCTGCTGCTGACATGGTTGTGGCTGTACTGGCTCTTCATTGGCTCAGAGTGAGTATCAGCATACCATCTGAAGCCAACCACCTGTTATCAGTGTTATTCTATTCTGACTACTCTTTGTGCACATATATTATCGTCATCCTATTCTGATTTCTTTGCATTAATCAATTAGTGGAGGTATCGTCACATTTTCTGCCATTTATGTTTATTGTTATGAAGATTTATTACAGTTCAAAGCTCTGATGATGAACCATTTGTTGGCACCTTTAACAGAACTTTCGAGCTTTGCCAGCCGCTTTTCAGTTTAAACTAAAGCACATATGCATGTTATTTGTCAGTTTTTAGTATGTTTTTTTTTTTCTTTTCTTTTTTTACCCCATTTAAAACAGGGTAACGGTGTCATATGTACTATGTTTCACACAGCTTCAAGTTCCTGTGGCAGTGTCGGGAAGAGCAGTCTGACAGAGAGAAGGCAGTGAGAAAGGTGATCGAAGACGAGTACAAGAAGCTGGGAGCCATTAGGTGATCTCTCATTCGCTCATTTATTGATTGATTGATTGTAGTCAGGAATTAATATGCTCATTTATCTATTTATCCATTCATTTGCCAAAGTCCACTTTTTCTATTCTTCGTCTTGCTTTTTGGGATGAATATTTAAATTGTTGTGTGATATAAGCAGTTTTAGTGATACCGGATGTTACGTAAGGATTTACAGTGGATCTCACTCCATGCTCAATCATCCAGCTAAGGAAATCCCACAATCTAGATGTAATGTTTTCAGTAGGGGAAACGTTTCATCACTCATCCAAGTGACTTCTTCAGTTTTAGCTCATTGCAGGTTTCCAACCTCATCAACAGTTCTGCATTATGATCGAAACTAGCACCATGGAGTACACACACACACAATACTTTAGATGGTCAGTTGTCATGTGTATGCTTTCATTCATTTTCTTATTAATTATTGACAGACAGACGTTCCTATGATAATTCATGCATTCACCCATTCATGCATTCCCTCTCTCCAGTTCTCAGGAGATCTTCACTGGGGTGGTTTTTGTGGTGATGGTTTTGTTGTGGTTGACCAGATCTCCAGGTTTTATACCTGGTTGGGGTTCCCTCTTCCCTCAGTGAGTCACAACCTTCTTTTATTTTGTTGGAAATTATTCAAACTTATTCCCACAAACAGTGCGATACAAACAATTCAATGAGAAAGACCAGACCAGACTCTTTGGGAAACACAGATATTTATGATTCCTCACAGCAATAATGAACCAGGACCGACCTGATCACTTTTTCTGTTTTTCAGTAAAATGAACTACATCACAGATGCCACTGTAGCTCTGGTGCTGGGCGTCCTCCTCTTCTTTGTACCTGCTCACGGACCCTCCAGAAAATATGGTAAATGTATGGAATGTGTCTAGTCGGATGTTGAAGGCTAACACAAGTACTCAAAGGGCACTCTCATCCTTTAGGTTCATGAAGGGCACCCAATTAGATGAAAGTCATATTTGAAACCTTGCTTCAGGCAAACCTTAAACTGAGAGGCTACACCACAGACCACTATGAGATAAATAAGAAACATTTTTAACTGTGAGTCATGCAAAACTGCTCCAAGAATAAAAATATGGAAGGAAATTAGCAAATTGGGTCAAGTTTAAATACTGTAGATTTCCTCAGTTTTTGTTTGTCTTAATGCAGTGTTCCTACACTACATTAATCTGACTGCTTTGATTATTGCTTCCTATGCATATCTAGCTTTTACATAAAAGAGATATAAAAATATGTGTGAATACTTAAAACCAGTAAAGTATTAACACTCATTTAAACCTCACAGAGGTTCTGCACATCTTGTCTGTTTTTCAGCATCTGAACATCAATCCCAGTAAATATGTTTTTCTCTCTCAATTTAGAGGCGATGATTTCCTGGAAAGAGTTTCAGGCCTCCATGCCGTGGCAAGTTGCCCTGCTGGTTGGTGGAGGCTTTGCCCTCGCTAAAGGTGCAGAGGTAGGCTGAAATACAAATCACAATACATCCAGAACAATTTCCTCATACAGACCAGGAAGTAATTCAATGCAAACCGTTGTGAAGTTTTCAATGTTAACACAGAAATCTCAGCTTGCACTGATAGCGCTACGTCCAGATGAAGAGAATCAACCTTTTAGGATTTATTGGCTGTGATTTGTCTAAAATTGAAATCAATGAGCAAATGGTTTCACAGTCAGACCAGCTCGTCCTCATCACATCTGGTCATGTGTCCACAAACATCATCTCAAATCTTCAACATGAGCCTTCAGAAACCAGTGGTTGATGTAATGGTGTCTACGTCCATCTTTTATAGTGTGTGCACCAACAATATGAATAGAAAAGGGAACCAAAGAAACCTGTCTCTTCAGACCTTTAAAGAAATGACCTGACTCTTCATTCTACTGAAAAGAATTGTTAGATACATTAAAGCTGGTATAAAATCTTCTGCTGTACACATAACGTGTGCATTTGTTTGTTTGTGTCTGCAGGAGTCAGGTCTGTCCTTGTGGGTGGCTAGGCTGATGACCCCTCTGGGCGACCTCCCCGTCTTAGCCACAGTCACAATTGCCTGCCTCATTGTCACCACGCTAACAGAAGTGACCAGCAATGCTGCCACCATCACCATCTTCCTCCCCATTCTCTCTCCTCTGGTTAGTTCAGTGTTTTATACTGTACAGATCTGCTGAAATTTTTATTCTTGGAGTCTGCTAGAGTAGCTTTGCATGATTCGCAGTTGTTTATCTTACACTAAGGAGTCCCTCAGTTCACGGTCCCTCCCTTTTAAGCCTAGTTTCTTCTGATTGGTTGCAACTAACAAACAAACCATGTAAAGGATAAGCATCCTTTAAGTGGTTTGTCATCCTGCAGACCTGTTGACTGAAACTTTGCCTGTCTTGAATATGAACGTCCACTAAACCAGCTCATCATCGCTTGAAACCAACTTCCTTTTTTTCACAATCCATCTTTTCAAGGACGAGCTTTGTTCATAAATGCAACGTTGTGTATATGCACAACGGCACGGCAAGTTTGAATCTGTAAAATTCAGAATTTCATGTTGTTTCTTGCAAACAAAGTGTATAAAGGCCCTAATTACCTGATATGTGCATCTGTGGACATACTTTACAAACCAAGTTTGCCACAATAAGCTCACCACCCCTCTCTCTCGTCTGTAAATGCCAACCTCTGGTTCCAAAAAGCCAATATAGCCAGCAGTGAATTAAAGTCACAAATAAAAGGGTGATGTCAGGTTGGCTACTTCCATCTTTTACATACAGTCTTTTGTCCCACCCACAACAACACAAGTGGTTTATTTCCAGCTGGTCAGCAATCATCAGTGACACTGCTGTGTATGGAAAACTATAGAGATGGTTATTCACTAATGAGTTAAATATTTATGAGAAATTGGTCTCGCTTCAGGCTGAGGCCATACATGTCAACCCTTTGTACATCCTGATCCCCGCCACCCTGTGCACATCCTTCTCCTTCCTCCTGCCAGTGTCCAACCCGCCCAATGCTGTGGTGTATGGTTATGGACACATCACTATCATGGATATGGTGAGTTCTGTGATAAGAATAGAGAAGCAGACACTAGAAATAATGCTTTCACTAAATGTATGCTGGCTATATTTCACAAAAACATCTGTATAATGATATATTTATCCTCGACTACAAGCCACATGCCTGATGATGTCTGCTGCAGGTGAAAGCAGGGCTTGGTGTCAACACGATTGGAGTACTCGCTGTCCTGCTGGCCATGGCAACTTGGGGAGTTCCTTTGTTCTCGCTGGATACGTACCCTGAGTGGGCACCAACCCTCCCCAGCTTCAACTCCACGACGCCTTGAGGAGTGGACCCTGGGTGTAGTTTTCAGTGGTCAGACGCAGAATCATTAAAGAGACTTAAAGGAGATTCTTGCTAGAGTGATGGTAGCCAGGCTATAAACTAAAGTTATAAGTCGTTAAAAAATAAATTATTTATCTTTATGTTTGTTTATTTTAAAAGATTTATCTCTTTAGTTTGAGTTAACGGGCCAGGAGCTGCAAACCACTGAGGGAAGTTGGGCTTTTCTAGAAGGTAAACGGTTGTCCTGGAGTGTAATGTAACACAGTTTTGTCAGATGCCACCTGATTCTCCCAGTTACTCATAAGGTGTCGTTTTGCATTAGTGTGAAACATCTCGTAGGAAGTTGGAGGGTTGCGATCAGAATCGGTCAGTTTGTCAAAAAGCAGATCATGGTTCAGTTCCTTCAGGACCTTCATTTTCTGTGCTTTGTGTTTGCTTTATATTTGCTTTTAACTTTCACTAACACTTGTTGTTAGACTCCAAGGGCTTGTTAGGGCTTAAATTTGCCACTCCACAACAGTAAATCTGCACACTGAAAAATTTGTGTTGCAACCCCATTTCACTAATACCATAACCCATCAGTAAGGACAAAAGTTTGTGCCACTTTGACTGACTCAGGACTTTATGTAATAAACCCAGCATGAGAAGTTTGGATAGGTGTATTTTTTACATTTTAAATAAACTGTGTTTCTCTGACTCCTAGTTTGATTATCCTGTGAGATCCTGAGTGAATTGGTTTTGGATGCCCTTCATACATAATTTCCTTGGGGATTAATAAAGTATTCTCATTCTTATATGGAAACACACAACTAGTGAAAAAAATAAACTTTCTCAAAGTCTCATGCCCTTCCTCTCCTTGCAAAAGTCAGCCTCTCCGTGATAATACAATATCTCCTCCAACACATATGAAAGGTTAATCAAAAGAAAGTTTCTCCAAGATAGAGCTTCATAATGTCAAGGTTTGGTGCTGTGGCGGGCAGGATGAGGACCCAAATGCAGGACTCATGGGCACAGAAGGATGAACTGAATGAAAGAGGCAGCTTTTATTGCGCTGTAGCAAAAACTAGGACATTACAAACGAGGGACAAACAAAACCTAAATTGGAAACTAGAATAAATAACTACAACTCTGGTAAATACAGAGCTGGGAGTCAGGGAGTTACAGGGCACAACACTCAGCACATGGAGTGATATGACAACAAAAGGCAAAGGAGAACACAGGGTTTAAATACACAAGGAGTAATGGGAAACACAGCTGGGACTAGGCAGACATAACGAGACAAGGGAACGTAAAACTAGATACACTGCACACAGGACAAGGACTGCAATATAAAACAGGAAACATTCACAAAGACGCGGCCTTGACAATGAGACATGACTGACTGATGAGACAGAGAGAACATAGAGACAAGAGCGACTAGGCGTGGAAGACAAAGTAACAAACCGAAATCCTAGGAACTAAGACCATAACACAAGCAGAAAACGATGAGAACCAAAACCATAAATAACAAAGAATATAAATTAACCAACAAACACAGAAGACTGGGTCACAGACCCAGTACCGTGATATATAAAGGAATTATGAAATAATTCAAAGTTCGTTAAAACTTTGAAATAACAGTAATTCTCTTATTTTTACCTACAACACATCACTTCTGCTTAGAGAGAGACACTTCAACATCTGTAATCTCAGATAAGGGAGGTTGTATACAAATTAAAAAATAACTACCACAGAGACCAGCTGTGTTGGTGGTTCCAGCTGATACTTGATTAGGACCTGTTGAATTGAGTTCACTTCAGGTATAGCATCAAATCACAACAATGGTCTCAAGGTGCTTTGCATTATATGGTGAAGACCCTACAATGACAGCTTCATATTGTAATGCACTGTTTGTAGGTTAGGGGGTAAATAGTTTCCCCCTTGAGAGTTTCTCAGTGTCTGAGATGGTGGAGAACGATGGTGCTGTCACGATCGTGGACCCCTAACACAGTTAATTCAAGTAATGTCAGTGAAGCTTGCTAAATATTTAACACACGTTAAAGATTAAGCTTGCCATTTAATGCATTTAACATTATAAAATGGTGTATTTTGATGTAAACTATGATCAAATTTAAAAATCCTTCTGCTCATATACATGGTTTTGATTAATCAGGCCCCATCTTATCTGAAAGACCTCATAGTGCCGTATCACCTCAATAGAGCACTTCGCTGACCGCTTTGGATTCAGCTCTCAGTTTGGATTCAGGAGGCAGAGACCCTCTCCACTTTCACGATTAAGCTTAAAACATCCTTTTTGATCAAGCTTCGCAGTGTAGACTTTTGTAGAGTTTTGTTCACACACCAAAGCAGTGCATTTAAAAATGACCCTAAGGAGACTGGCTGCTCGGTTACATTCTTGAGGGACCTTTTTCCTCAACAGGAAATGTCAGACGGTGTCCATCTGATTTGATAGTGCTAACACCGTGGATCCAACGCTATCACTAGTCTGAAAGCTGCAGACCTGCTGAGAATGTGGGCCAGCATTAACAACCAGGGACTCCAGAGCAGGTAGGACTGTATTACTGACACAGATTATGACAGTTTACGCTGTGCCGATGCACAACGTGCAGCTTAATCCCAGTCTGTCGATGGGCTCTACTTGATGGCTGCTAGAGACACAGTTTGCATTAGATTTAGAGGCTATTCCACTGTGACATATAATTTACTCAGCCAATTACAAAAAGCTGAAATAATTGAATTCCAGTAATTTAAAAGTAATAATGCTTAATATATTAAAACCTCCTAAGCCGAGGAACGCCTCTGGCCACAGAGGCCTGAGCATGTGCCCACTTTCAACTGTGTCCATGCAGCATTTCTGTTGTTTTTGTCTTGTTCTGCTGCCCCCAAGCGGTCAAACTCTGGTATTTACACTGACGGTTCCTTTCCAAATGACTGATCACAGTGAAGAAGACAGCTGACTAACTCTGAGTGATTCTGGCATCACTGCATTATTTGAATGCTACAACATTCCAAGATTATTCATTGCAGGTTGTTTTGTTAATTTTGTTTTTATTATTTTTGTCCCTTTTTGAAAGATATTCTGCCGGTTTGGAAGCCAGCATTTTGCCAGAAACTGAAAAAAGTGATTTGGGGTATTTGCCAAAAAGTGAAAGATTTAATTTAAATTTTAAAGATGAAATAAAATTAAGGTTAGATAAATGACTTGTTGGCTTACAATATGTGAAACATGTGTCAAATGTATCTCTTGTGAATGATATCAAGTCATCTTCAGCCACAAACAACATTCCTGTCACAAGGTGGAAGCTGCAATCAGTTTTTTGGCAGTGATTTTCATATTTCCTATATTTAATGTCTTAAAAAAGATAATTGACATTAAAATTGTTTTTTAAGAGGGATATAGCCAACAGGGTAGGAGAAATTGCAATGAATATAATATAAGAGAATATAATATAAGAGTTCTATAAAATATTTAAGTGACCAAAAGAGTCTGAATTGGTTATAATATACATACAATAATAGAGAGAATAAAGATACTTGCGAAACAAGTAATCTCTGTAATTTATACATAATCCCTTTGTAAATGCAACAGTCTATTTACCAATACTAGCAAAGATTTTACATATAAAAAACACACATAAACACCAGAAATCACTTTTTGGCACAGATAAAGTGACAACTTTATCTTAGGGTCTTGTTCACGAGTGATCTGAGAGTGGAGGGTGAGACTGCAGATGGTGAAGAGAGAGCTGAGCATCAACGCGAAGCTGTTGAGTCTACATTATATGCACATAATGTAGACTCTCACCTTTCATGTGAGGATATCCACATTCAAAGTGGATGAAGGGCTTAGGAGTTTCAGCTCCTAACATGTGCCACCGTCTTTTTAAAAGTAATTGGACAATTGACTCAAAGTCTATTTCATGTGCAAGTGTGAGCATTTTCTTTTGTTATATCATTATCAATTAATAAAATGCCTGGAGTTCATATGAGGTGTGGTGCTTGCATTTGGAGGATTATGCTGTGAACAGAAAACATGTGGTTAAAGGAGCTCTCCATGAAGGTGAAACAAGCCATCCTTAAGCTGCCAAAGCAGAATAAAACTTAAGAGAAATTGCCAAAATATAAGGAGTGGCAAAATGAGACAGAGAGAAAGTACCGGTGAACTCAGCAATGCAAAAAGACCTGGAAATCCACAGAACACAGCAGTGGTGGATGATCGCAGAATTATTTCCATGGTGTGTAGCTCCCCCTTCACAACAGCCAACCAAGTGAGCAACACTCTCCAAGAGTGTCCTCCTGACGTACTTTCTTAACTACTCTCTCGGTTCCAGTGCATCTCATATGGATTTTTTAGTAAAATGCAGCTCTGAACAGAACTCTGATTGTGTGTTATATCCATGTCTGAATCATAAAATATATAACACTAACATTAATAACTGCCTGCAGCCTCCCAAGGCCTGCAACCCCAAAACAAGAAGGATGTGCTTTTAACAGCAAAACGGAAACTGTGCCCCTTTAAAACCCTGGCGGTGGCTTTTGGATGCCAGAGTAAGTTCTGAGCTGGCTTTAACATGCTGTATAACACGCTTGTAGTGACGATTGCTTGAGCTGAACAGGTGAATGTTTTATTCATGCAGCACTACATGTGGGTGAGGCGGATGAGAACTTTGCCCCAAAATAAATCCAGCTTCTTCTTTGTAACAGGGATGTTGTTTGTGGCTCAAAATAATTGTACAATGACTGTACATCATCCATGAGAGTTAGGTTTGACATTTGTCTGACAGATAATATGCCAATAAGCCATTTACTTATTGGCAGACGATCACGGGGGGATAATAACTCCCACAGCACGTATGCGCACGGTTAAGTATCTGTTTGGGGGGTATTTTTGGGGAGGAGACTGTTAGAGAACACAGACATGAGGGGAGATCCTTTAGTCGTTTTGAGCTACTCTCTGATCCAGAAGGTGGCGGTAATGCAACTAAAAGTCGTTTCGAAAACGCCACTACAGAAAAAGAAGAATACGCAGGAGCGAGAGATGAGCGACGCGTACGAGCAGCAGTGAGCGGCTCGTTCTCCGTCGAGCACCGGATGTTTCATGTACGTACAGCTTTTATTTACGTTGTCATCTTATGAGATGTGACTTTACATGTTCCGGACTGCGTGATTTACGAGTCGTAAACGTTACTTTGCAGCGGGGTTTTGTGGTCGCTTGAATGGCTCTCGGGTCAAAGCGTATAGGGCTGCTGGACGCCTCAGCCGCTCTCGTTTGGATGTGTTCGGCTGCACTTGCAGACAAACCTCTGTGACTGATGTGGGGTTTCCCCGTTTGCCCTTAAAATGGCTCCACAGTCAGCTTCTAGTCTTCCACGGAGCTCCCAGCCTTCCAGGAAACGTGTGTGTTTGTTCAGCGCCGCTTCCTCTGAGCTGTCAGTGTGCCCGGGTCACCGATGAAGAGGAGCTGGCGTTGCGAGCTCCTGCTTCCTTCGTAACTTTAGAACGTTTCATATGTTGATGGACTCGTGACAGATTGTGATTGGAGAATACCCGTAAGCCAAACCTCGTTGAGAACTGTGACACTTTGAGTGGTCTTTCTTACTGAAGATGGTGGATTAAAAAAAAAACAGAAAACATCGTTTTTAAGGACGTAGAGACACGTTTATATTCGGCAGGTGTGTCCTCCAAATATAGGCGTTTGTCATTTTCCAAGATACGATTTCAAGAATTTTTTTTTTTTTTTTTTTACTGTAATAATGAATACGGGAGAGTAGTTCACCTTTACTGTACTGCCAGGTTTACCAGAATAGAGAAGCTTTTAACACTTTTAACATAATTTTACTGATTGTTGCTTTTTCTGTTCAGATACTTTGCAATATAGCAAAATAAAGCTTTTCTTCTTGGCAAAGAAAAGCAAAGACCCTACAATACCAGATGAAGAGCCCCTACAATATGGCAATTCCCATATGAGCATGCACTTGGCAAGAGCAGGGAGGAAGAACTCCTTTTTTATAGGCAAAGGCCATTGGCAGAACCAGACATTTGCTGCAGCTGCTTGGAGAAGGAAAGAGAAACGAGAAGCATGGAGAGACCATGGATGGCAAACAGCAGAAAAGAGATTAGACACAACTTACTGACATGTAATAGTTTCATGTAAATGTGGACTGAAAGGAGGGGCGTGTGCAGTAAACTGTGAAGAATGATTTTTTGCTATTTTGTAGACAAAATGAAGACCAGAGATACAAAGTATATCTGTCAGATATCTGTATTTTTAAAATAATTATTAATTTCTTGTGGAAGAAAAATGTATTTATTTATTTTTTTAAAGGAAAAAAGAAACTAATATTATCAGCGTTGGATGATAATATTTATGACTGTACATACGTGGCTACGGGAAGTAACCACATATGTACAGTCTGGTAGTTTGATTGGATCATGTTCACGCCAGAAACGAAACTGCTCTGGAGTTCATTTGGAACCACACCAAGATCACCTTCTCCGAGGGTCTTGGTGTGGTTGTTTTGGTCCACGCCGCGCAATTACTGTGTTCACACATGCATTCGTTTTAATAACCACGAGGGGGCCTCTAACTGACGAGTAAAGATGCACCTATTTCCATCTTCTGTACGGAACCACCACTGTGTGTGTGTGTGTGTGTGTGTGTGTGTGTGTGTGCGCGCGCGCAGATGTCCCCACAAGGATATAAATACGTGTGTGTGTGTGGTAGAGATAGGGCCTGTGCTTGGTGATATCTGGAAGTATGCACAGAGATGAACTTCCTCTCACTTTTTGCAGCATTCACTGACGCTTGCATGGCCTTGCTGCCCACCATCCTCTGCTTTCTGTCACGAAGCACGAGGAAAGGGTTTGGACTATTTCTCAGAGATTGTGACTGATGTTCTTTCTAATTTACAATTCATTACAAGGAAATGGGAACGTTACACAAGGGAGTCATGTTTGGAAGATGAAGGAAGAGATCTGACATGCACACAAACGTATTAGTGTTGAACAGACTGCTGTTCTCTGTGACCTCTGAATTGGATTTTTATTACCAATATAAAAAAACATCAAGTTTCATTTCATGGTGGATGTTGTGGATGAGGTTTGAGAAGATTATTTAGAGTTGTTGTGTAGTGAGATTGTTCCCTGTGGTGAGGAGATCCTATCTGGAGTGCAGGCCCCTCAGCTGAGATTCTACACCTTCACCAATCTGCCGTCAGCCACTTCTGCTTGTCATACATGCGCTGAACACGTGACAGAAGGCTGTGCGCTTCAGCCGCTGTAGGTCTGCTGTGAGATCACATTTATATTGCACCATAAAACTCATCTGTCAGTTTTATACTGCTTGTGATGTTAAACTGTGATATATTGGCTAGGTAGCAGGATTGTATAAAGATGCATTTGTTAGTGTTGTCGGTCATTCCAGACTGTCCCACACAGCTTCTAGTTCCCCCTTGTTTTTACGCCCTGCAGTCACACAAAAAGCCCTTTCTGAGATCGTCTAATCTTATTTGCACCTCTGAAGAATTTGTGGCCAGTAAAGACTCGAGATGAGGTTCAGTTTCTGACCCCACAACTCCCACAGCGCCCACTTCCTGCTGCCTGTTAAAGGTGCAATACGTAAAATGCTATCATGACATGGATCCGCACTAGGAAGTTCAACATATCCACGATAACATTGCTTTATCTGATTTTACGAATGCTCAGTGCTCAGCCAACAGCTAAAAATCTCTGTTAGAAACAACTTTATTACTTCCTCATAAGATGGGCATCAGGTAGAGACTTTAGTTTTGTAGTCTCTAAAACTGTGGACTTTCCCGTGTACTGATCTCTTATGTGGAACATAACCTGCTCTGGAGATGCTAATTATCGCCTTGGTGTAAAATAGTTTTAAATACTTGTAATAGCAGCCTGCTCTGTTGTCATGCTGTCTGACCTGTCTGACAGGTTTGGATACGTTCAACTATACAGCATGGTAACAATTTAACTGTAATTGGTCGCTTGTGATCTGTACTACAGAAAATACCAGGGTGTTGAGTGACAGAGTCCATGCACTCTGCAGCAAAACGTTTACAGAGGTCAAGAAAAGCCTTGACCCCTGTAAACAAAGACTTTTATATGACTGGATGTATTTTTCCAACCACAATAATCGCTGTCTGGTGGCCTTCAGGTTGTGAATAATCCAGTTTCCACAGACTGTCACAGATGGCTTGGCAGATACTATAGACTGCTTACAGTTACAGTATAAAACTCTAAACACTGTTTAAACTGCTTTAGAACATTGTGAAAGTTGTACAATTCAATTATTTCACAATACCTGAGATACAAGGAAGGGTGCTACCGTAACAGAGTGGAAGGACGTCATCATGTAAAGAAAAGGAGTTAGGAGGAAGGAGAAGGAGCCTTCTTCCCAAACCTTTTCAGACTTTGTATGAGTTCAAAAGGAAGATCCAAAGAATGCATTCACTGCTTTTGTTTTGGTAACTGAGACATCCCAGTAGGCACATTAATGGGGACACTGAATACTCTCAAATTGCAAAGGATTGTGGGTCAGGGAAGTCCCAAGTTGAGTATTGGTTCTCACCTGAATGAAGGCCAAGCATTGTTCAGGGATGCCTCTGAGAACAGGAATGGATGAGTGGCCTGAGACGGAGACCTTAAAGTCACCTTGCTTATGCACTGAACTGATGCTCCGTAATACCGTGTTTGACATAGTTGAGAAAGCTGAGTTATTGGATTGCGTTTGGTGTTTTAGGCTCATAAAGCCGGGGCGACAGAGATGGATGAACTGTGTTGGGGACAACGGTGACTTGTTCGGTTTTTTTTTCTTTGTTTTTTTTCTTTGCAGACAAGTGTGTTGAATAATATTTCCTGGGGGTGGCAGTGGTTCGGGGGCACGTTGCGTAACGACTCTGGCTTCCCTGTGTGAGTCGTCGTGTAGCACACACTGAAAATGAGATGGGAGAAGGTCTTGTGATGCTAGTGTGGAGCCCTCGAGCTTTATGGTATCTTTCATCATGATTGAACCACCCTCCTGTGTGCATGCTACCTGGAGGCGCTGTGTGTTTGTGTGCACTCAGGCTCAGGGAATGCATGTCACTGTGTGTTTGTGTATTTTCAGGGAGAAGGAGTGGAGCTGGGAGCTCCCTTTCTGGTTCAGGGAAGCAAAAATACTGCATCCTTTGTAATCAGAGAGGATTGTGATTTATAGAGTCCTTGATAGTCCTTATAGAGTGTGTGTGCATGTGTGCATTTGTTGTGTGTAGGACAAGGCACATTAATCAGGCCAAATGGCGTCACTGGCCAGCAGGTGATTGTACCGCTGCCATCCATCCTCAACAGGGAATCACGACTGCTGACTGAAGGGCTTTGCTGTTTTCTCGGGCGTCTACAAAAGTGCTGCAAGGAAGAGATGTGACAAGCAACATTTCACACTCTGAGCATCGCCAGCACAACTGTTTAACTGTGGGACATATGCTCAGTAACCCATGCAAGATGTTTACCACTTAAACATGACAGCAGGTGATTCAATTACAGGCATTTATAAACACGTCATCTGCTCCATCTACTACTACTCGAGGACCAAAAGAACAAGAAGGAGTGATAACTCTCATGGACCATTCTCCACATTCGCCTGACCTCAGCCTTACTCGACATCAGCGCAGACTGATGAAGGCTCAAAAAGCCAAGCAGAGATCATCTTTTCTCCCAGTGAAATGTCTGTGGAAACCTCTACCAGCTACACTACCACTGCACAAATAAAGAGTAGAGTGTCAAACATCTTGTGACTTCACCTTAACAGGAAATGTGTAGTGATTCATAAGAGCGCCCTGTCCACAGGAAGTGTTTGCCAACCAAGGATGTGGACCCATGCCAAGCCTTGCAAAATAAATCTGAAGAGCTCATAATGTAATTAATGGAAAAGGAAACACAAGACCTTTTTTTTAAAATGACAAAACCAACAACTGATAAGCCTTTTATTAGCACAAGGCCTTAAAATAGTATGAAACACAATGGCTTACTGTCACAGTAGGTCTTTCAAGCCTATAATTGACCTTTAAGTCTAAGAGATCTTTGTAAGCCGTAACGCGAACAAAGGTAAAACACTAAGCATGAAAGGTCAAGTCTTACATCGAGTTACAACCAGAAGTCCAGTGTGTCAGATTAATCACACAAAGAAACAAAACAAGGTTTAAACTTCACATAAGATGCACACTTTTTTCCAATTTTTCTCAACGTTGTGACATGTCCCAAGGTTTTTGTGCAATGGCAGTTCTTGGCATAATCTTCAGAGGGTTTGAGTATATAAAAGTGCGGCTTGGACGGAGCCTTAGATTTGATTTGTTTTGCCGCAACACAAATACATTTGTCATCAACATATCTTTGATTTATTTTCTTTCTTGCTTTCCTGCTCTTACTCCTTTTCCAGTAATTGTTAGATGGGCGGGTCTTGTTACAGATTCCATCACCTAGAGCAGGGGTCGGGAACCTATGGCTCGCGAGCCATATATGGCTCTTTTGATGACTGCATATGGCTCTCAGATAATTCACAGAAAACCACAGTGTTAAAAATAAAAAACATTCTCGTGCATTTTAACATCTATCCATTTTCTGCCGCACCTGTTTAAGGCTGCGGGTGGCTCAGCCAATCCCAGGTGTCCTTCGGGGTCGACTAAACGAGTGTCCTCTATTTTTATTGGATGATGCGGTCGTCCCGCGGACTGTGGTGTCCCCTAAGGATGCCTAAGGGTTTTAAGTAAACTTCCCTTCTTCTTCCCTTCTTTTAGTTAGCTAGTTCATGTAG